>JAUUTY010000881.1:0-149252 GCA_030979885.1 Lolium multiflorum | reverse complement strand
TAAAACTTCACATGACAAAAACATTTTCTTAATATTTCTATATTGAACTATTTCAATATCCATTCTATGTACTTTGACTTAAACTTCTTATGTGTTTCAATCTATCTTCATAGATCTTGACACTAAATATTTAGTCTATATCCTTTCATTGAAGTTAATTTTCAATGAAACCTTTTAATCAAGTATATAATTACATCATTTATAACCAACTATGTCATCTACATAAAGTATTATAAATATGTCTCAGCGCTCCCACTAATTTCTTTCAAATGCAAGCCTCTTCATCGTTTCTGATGAAATCAAAAACTCTTTGACTATTTCATCTGGTGAAGATTCTAACTCCATGATACTCACTTCATCCAATTGAAGTTTGTATACCTATCTAGTATTCCACGGACTAGCAAAACAATTGGTTGTATCTTGTATACACCTTTAATACACACTTCTGTTAAGTAATGTATTTTACCATCCTACTAGCATATCTCATAAAGAAATATGTAGTGATTACTAGAATAATTCACATAGACTATAAGCATTGCTACGGAAGATCTAATCTTATGGTAGTCAACTCTTTGAACTTTGTCGTAAACAACTTTTTGACAAGTCGAGCTTCTTCAAGGATATTTCATCCAAGTCCATCAATTTTATAGATCCATTTACTTTCAAAAAATATATATCTATCTTGGATTTCATGGCGTATAGCCATTTTAACGGAGTCAGGGCCCATCATAACTTCTTTGTTTTTTTAGTTGGTTTATCATTGTTCAAATCAATCATTTGTCCACAAATCTTTTATTTGATCACAAAGTAAACCATGCCTACAAGGTTCAATATGTACTCCGATCTCCATGGCTAAAACACTTTGTAGTCATGGGAGCCATCGTACGTGGCAGCTTAGGAACCAATTTCGATGTAAATCTCGTAGAACTCTGGGGGCTACTGTTGTGGGTATACTTCATGGGTGTACCATCGGCAGTGCCTAGATCCGGCAAGCCTGGGTGGCCCACAGATGGTGATGAGGCATGTGGCCCATCGGGCGGCCCGGTTTTGTTGTTGATCATGAAGGAAGAAGTCCGGTCCAGGATAAGCCGGATCCGTGCCGACATTAGGAGTAACCCGGATCCGTGGAGGTGAGGAACCCGGATCCAGTACGATGTATATGGAGGGCGGATCGTGGCGTGCCTGATAGATATTATTTTACGGCGCTGGCCTGTCCAAACAGGTTTCTGCAAACCCTAGATCCGTGCCTTCAGCGGATCTGGGAGAGCCGGCTTTATACATCATTATAGTATGTGACATCAGATAATTCGACAGGGTAGGTGCCACATCATCACGTGCCTGGTGTTCGAAGTACGGGTAACTCGTGATACCACCGTCCGTGTGCCTCCGCCCTATGGCCCCTACTTCTTCCTCCCTCCGTGAGGATCCTCCTCCGAGGTGCCGTCGAATAGGCAACGACGGTTGGCGCCCACGTGGGGCGTGTGGCGTCTGGAGGCGGAACCGGGAGGGTTCCACCATGGGAAGCTACGGCGACACGATCGCTAGGCGTGTCCTTTACGCAGGAAATCTGCCGATCGTCCCTCCGGATGAGTGTTGGATTCCGGCTAGGACAAACCCGTCAAGCTCTCCATCGTCCCAATTGCGACATACACATCTTCATCGGGGAAACCGTCGATTCCGACGGAAACCCCACTGGTAAATATGACGCGTGCCCGCGAGGCCGGGCCAGCCGCGAGATCGATACGAGACGGGAGCTTCCTAAGGAAGTTCCGCCTCGGATGCGAAATTTTCAAAGCCCACCCAATCCGCCACTGAGCAGGAAACATTGGTGGAAGACCAATGCAGTCCGCACAGGTCTCCCCGGGTAGAAAGCAGAGGTGCCACTTCGTACACTTCACAGCCCCTTCGCCGGAACCGCCTCAAGAGAGCTGAGCTGCATTCTGAAGCGAGTGAGGCACGGAAAAGCAGCCTTGAGATCCGGATCAGTGGAGCACATCGGAGAAGCGAAGCTCCGGTTGAAGAGTCGATTTTGGGGTAATCTGAGCCCAATTTCCGGAGATACCCCCTCCATGGACACTGACGAGTTTTACCGCAAGCTAGGGGAGTACGGTCTCGGTGATCAGCCTGAAGTCGACTCCGCCCAGCCTAAGCAGGTTCTCGCAACGATAGCAGCGCAGGGACAAACTGGATCTGAAGAGGCAACCAGCCAATCCGACCCTCAACCATCCCAACAAGGATCTCCAATGCCGGGTGCGACCCCTTGGGAATTCTTCCTCGAGAGGAACTCACACAGCCGACTGAGGAGATGGTGGCGCAGTTCTTAACAAACCTATAACCCCGGGGCGGCAACCGCATATGCAGGCTCTAGAGGCCACCGGACAGAATGCGGCCACAGCCAAGAAGCTGCCGATCACAGAAGCATTAAGGGAAGGGAGCAAGGCTGCGGGTTTGGCGGACCAATTTGTGACGGGATCGCAGTGCCACACTCGGAGCAGGTCAAGAGCATGGCGAAAGAGTGGGAAGTAAAGATGACCTATGCGCAGGCGGGGCCGATCGAATTATTAGAGAAGCAATTCCGCCTCGCAGAATCAACTCACGCCCGCAGAGCACCGGCCGCTGGAAACCCCAAAGGACAACATGCTAAAAGCTGCGGAGAAAAAGAAGAACGAAGAGGTTGATATCAACTACCTCCGCACACTTGTCGCTCAGCAATGCAGCAGCAAAGCAAGGCGGATACTTCACGCGAGTTGGAATCAATCCGGATAGCGTATCTACGCGCGAGAAGGGCGCCCGCCGATCGGCATCAGGTAGCGAATCACACATCGGATCCTCGGACGCGAGAAGAAGAACAGGGAACACCAAATCCGATCCAGTTCCGTCAAAACGCGCCTTCGTCGAATCAAGGAAGGGAAAGGATGCAATGTATCCTGGACGTGACAAATATCGCAACCCCTCTCCTCCGCCCAATGGTTACCCGCGACCCCCTCGCCGCCGTAGTCCAGCCGGAAACACCAGGCCCCCAGGGCATGGTGGAATTATTATCCGCGACAACGTGCTGCCAAGAAACAGAAACAGGGAGCGCTCGCCGGAACCTCGCCGGAACCAGAACAATGTTCATGAGCCCGAGCCCAGGAGGAGTCGGAATGAGGAGCGCGGCCCACGAGAACCTCGCCGGACGCGACCCCGAACGCCTCGCCGGAGCCGCGACCGAGCCTCGCCGGGAGCCGCGACCCCGGAGCCCCACTCGCCCGAATGGCCAGGGCAGCCAGCGCCATGGCGAAGGCGGCCACGGAGGCGGAGCCGGCACCGAGAGGCGAGGGGAGGAATCGGATGGCGGAAGCAAGAAATCGGACCGCCCACCTCGCAGGTCCACCGCCTAGCGGTGGCGGCGGAGGTGGAGGCGGAGGCCGGTCGGAGATCTCGCTCTCGTTCACAATCTCCTCGCCACGGCCAGCGCGGCGCCGAGAACGCCTCAATAGTGCGAGATCCGGGGTGTTGGCCCAAATGCTTTGGCGAGGATGATTCGAGAGGAACCCAAGCCAAGGATGAATCTCAAAGGAAACCTGAAGAATTATGATGGCACGGAAAGGCCGGATACGGATTGAGGATTACTATAATGCTGCCTTCGCCGGAGGAACCCCTAACATCGCACCGCATGCTTCAGTTGTACCTTGTAGGTCCAGCCCGGATGGCTCAGCGACCTCGAGAAGAATTCCATCTTTTGCTGGTTTGACCTGAAGATGGCTTCGAGAACCACTTCCGGGGCACCTACAAGAGACCTGCCACAACAAGCGACTGCGGGCATGTATCGAGAAGAGGCGGCGCAGGGAATTTCCTCGCCGATGGTTGGCATGCACGAAAGCAGTGCGAAAACGTCGACAACACGGCAATGCACGCCTTCATTGGGGGCTTGCAGCGAGAGGATTGCTGCGACACAAGCTAACTTGCTTGGTCAATGCCAACAAGCGACGTTGAACGACATGATCACCATCGCCGCGGCGATCTGCCCCACGCCGATGGCCTTGGGCGGAGATCTAACGACACGGCAATTCACTTGCATCAACAAAAAAGAACGTGACAACGGTAGTAGCGAAAGCAGCCATAAGCGCAAGAACCACGATGACCGGAAAAGGTGGCGGATCCGAGATGAGTACCATGGCGTTTCAACGCGCGGAGGTTCGGGGAGGCGGACGAGACGCGGACGTGGAGCGAGGCAGCGGGGGTCGACTGACATACCTCTGAGTCACAGTGGCGGATCCGCGCCCGCAAACCTACGAGAGTACGAGAGACATGCCTGCACGGCCCATGCGGATCCGGGTTACAGTCCACTCACACCAGCCGCAAAATGCAAGTGGGTCAATGATCTAAAGAACGACCGAAGCAGGATACAAGCGTGCCAGGAAGCACCGCCCACGCGGCAAAGGAGGCAAGGGGAACAAGGACAAAGAGGAAGATAGTTTCGAGGCGATGGATGAGGATGATAACTCGCGGATCCCAAGGCGGGATCATGAGTAAATCAATCCATTCGATAAAAAAGCGTGGGGACTTACCACACTTTCCTCGGGACACCAACGGTACGCGCCTCCAAGTCAGCCACCCGGATCCTGAACGCCATAGTTCGGTTTGTGCATGATACGTCGGGTGGTGAATCCCGTGCACATTTGATAGGAAGGATCACCCCAGCAATTGTGCCAAAGGAATGCTACGCCTTGGTTGTCTAAGTCCCCGCATAGATGGGTATGAGCTTCTCCAAGTGCCTCATGGATGCATGAACACTTTGAACATATGTACCTGGAGACTCTGGAGCGGATGAACCTCACCAAGGAACAGCTCAAACATGACAACACGAGTTTCCATGGCGTGATTCCCGGGTAGAAAGCGAACTCCCTCGAGCGGCATCACACTTCCCGTGGCTTTGGCGATGTTCATAATTTCCGCGAGAGAAGATCACGTTTGAAGTTGTGCCCTTCAAGAGCTCCTACCACGTCATCTTCGGCGAGCCCACCTACCACAAGTTCCACGCAAGAAGCGTGCTACATCTACAATAAACTCAAGATTCCGGGTCCTAAGGTATGATTACCATATCGGAGACTACAAAAGAGCTCATGAGTGCGAGTTAGTGACCGCGTAAGTACGTGATATGCGGAGAAGAGGAGTGAAAGGCCCTACGAGCCCGCGGTGGATCCGGTGAGATGCGAGACCACCAAGAAGCGAGATCTCAGAAGAAAAACCTCCTTCAAGGCCGCGATAGAGACCAAAAACACCTCATCCCAAGCGACTCTTCCAAGCAGGTTTCGATCGGAGAGCCAACATGGACCCCAAATAGGAAAGGCAGCTGCGTCAGGTTCACCTCCAGCTAACATGGATATCTTCGCATGGCAACCTTCGGACATGTCCGGAGTACCTAGGGAACTCGCCGAGCACTACCTCAACATAAATCCGGGGGCTAAACCGGTGAAGCAAGCTATGCGGCGCTTTGGAGATAAAAAGCCGCGCCATAGGAATGGAACTAGCAAAGTTACTAGAAGCAGGTTTTGTAATAGAAGTTATCCACACCGATTGGGTCGCGAATCCCATCCTTGTACCCAAAAAGAACAACTGAAATACTAAGAATGTGCATCGATTACTGCGGCTTGAACAAGCATTGCCGAAGGATCCGTTCCCCTTGCCGCGCATTGACCAAGTCATTGATTCGACGGCGGGGGCGGAACTTCTGTGTTTTCTTGATGCGTATTCCGGGTATCATCAGATCCGGATGAAAGAATCCGACCAAAAGGCGACTTCATTCATTACCCCGTTTGGTACTTACTGCTATGTTACTATGCCTTTTGGTTTGAAAAATGCAGGTGCCACCTATCAACGTACGATGCAGCGGTGCCTGAAGGACCAAATTGGTCGGAACGTGCACGCTTACGTCAACGACATCGCGGTCATGACCCGGAAAGGATCCGACTTGATCAGCGACCTCACAGAAACCTTTGAGAACCTCCGACAGTACAAGATGATGTTGAATCCGCCGAAGTGCGTCTTTGCGTGCCGGCCGGAGGAAACTCCTTGGCTTCATAGTCTCACGAGAGGCATTGAGGTTAACCGGAAAGATCAGGCAATCCTGTGTATCAAGCGGCCAACTTGTCTCAAAGATGTGCAACGACTATGGCGGTTCTTGTCGCGCGGCAATCGATAGGTTTGTTAACAGCCGTCTTGGCGAAGGCGCTACCTCGCCACAAATTTGCTGAAGAAAACGGACAAATTTGTCTGGGACGATGATGACGCTCTTCGGGGTGAAGGAAATACTCACCTACACATATCTTAGCATTAGCCCAGTCGAGCAATGCTCCTTTATCGGCAGCTACCAACAAAGTCATCAACAGTCTCGTCATCGTGGTAGAGCGAAAGGAAGGTCATGAATATGGCGTCCAAGGCATCTACTACATTAGCGAGTCTTGACAGTCAAAACGAGAGATACCCTCGCTGAGAAGCTAGCTTACGGGGTGTTCCTAGGCAGCCAGGAAGCTGAGACACTACTTCCAGAGCACCCGATGCCGATTTATGAGCAAGGCTCAGTGTCAACAATTCTCAGCAACGCTGGCTGCTTGGGACGTACGGCTAAATGGGGCATCGAACTATCCGCCTTCGACATCGCTTACAAGCCCAGGACTGCGGTCAAATCCCAAGTCTTGGCAGATTTCGTCGCAGATTGGACAGAAGCTCCGGATGCAAGTCTGGAGCCGGAACCAGAAACATGGATCATGCACTTCGATGGATCAAGCGGCATCCAAGGCTCGGAGCGAGTCACCTATCCCCTCTGGGAGAAAGAAGCTGATCGTTGCGGATCCATAAAGCTACAAACAACATGGCGGAATACGAGGCTCTACTACACGGTCTGCGCATCGGTAAGGAAATTGGGATCAAGCACATCATATCTTTGTAAATTCCGGCAGTGTACAACAAGTAGCCGGAACTTTGGAACGCGAAGCTTCAGTCATGGCGGCCTACGGAGACGAAGTTGATGAGATCGCCAAGTGCTTCCTGGGATACGAAGTCAAGTCGAGAAGAGATGACAACACCATCGCGGACATGCTATCCAAGCTCGGATCCGGCAGGAAGCAGAGTGCTGGCATTTCTGGGCATCTAGGATACCCTCGTGAAGGGCGCCCAACAGGAAAACCCGCGGGAGGGTGGCAGTGTCTCCCGGCTAGGGGAAGTGATGGCTATCATTCGGCTTGGACACGGCCTTTTCCTGATACCTCATCGATCGAAGGAAGTTGCCGGGGCCGAGGTCTCGCAAAGGCGGATCGTCCGGGCAAACAAGATCCTGCAGTTATTGATGGACGGCTCTACAAACGAAGTGCAACGGGGGTATTTCTCAAATGCGTCTCAATCAAGATGGCATGGAAATCCTCGAGAGAGATCCATGCGAGGGTGCCCGAGGCATCCATGCGCCCCGGATCGCTCGTTGCAAGAAAGCTTTCGGCTAGGTTTCTTGGCTCTGACCAAAGAAGATGCGACAAAATAGTCAGACCTCACCAGGGTTGTCGATACTACGCTCTCCAACCCAGCGCTCAAGTACATTGAAGACCATACCTATCACTGGCCATTTGCGGTGCAGGGCTCGATATGGTTGGTAAGTTAAGAAGATCTCCTGGCGGTTTTGAATACCTCATGGTCGCTGTTGACAAGTTCAAAACTAGGATCGAGGCTAAGCCGAGTGAGAAAAGCCGATGGTGCTACGCACTAAAATTCGTCTGCAGCCTCGTGATGAGATTCGGCATCCCACAGAGCATAATCACAGATAATGGCACAAACTTGGCTCAAGGAGAGTGAGGGATTATTGTGACACAGTAGGGATTCGACTGGACCTTGCATCCGTGGCCATCCACAATCTAACGGTCAGGTTGAAAGGGCCAACGGTCTAATATTATCGGGGAATTAAGCGCCTTGAAGAGCATTGCGGCAAGCGTGGAGCTCTAATTTGACAGTTGGAAAATTTGTTTTGTGGGTTAAGACTACCTTATCAACGGGGTTTACCCCATTTTCTGGTATGCGGATCCGAAGCCGTACGCACTCCGACATCATCCACGATTCACCGCAGTTTCCGCCTCTGAAGAAACGGTGACGGGCCGGCTATCTGTGGACACGATCGAGGAAGCTCGGAACCTAGCTGACCGGCGCTCGCCATCTTGTTGCGAAACTCCGGCAGCTATCCCCTTCGTGAGTTCGAGATACGCTCCTTCATGGCGGGAGACCTGGTCCTCCACTTCGACATGTGAAGACCATTGATCTCCATGGGAAGGACCCTTCGTCGTTAGCAAAGTGCTTCATAACGGGTCGTACTACCTTGTTGATTTCCGTGAGTGAAGGATAGACCTTTAATTGGCACAGGAAACGCAAGCGTGAGGATCCGGATGACATCTACGACGAGACAGATCGCCCTTGGAACATCGCAACCTACGTCCTTTCTACACTTAGCATATCTTTTCCGAGTTACAAACTCTGTAATAGTTATACATGATCAATGAAATAAAGCTTATGGTTCCCTCTTTGAGTCTTTTACCTCCTTTACTTGTTCATTTTTAGATCATGTATGTTTTCGACTAAACCGCAGCTGGATTTTCCGCCTAGGCGTGTATAAAAGTTGTGATTTTCAAAAATGGGTCGCTGGGCGCAGCTTAAGTTTTCGATTAAGTTGTTGTCTGCGAACTCGTGGATTCCTAGTAGCGATTTCCGGCACCTATGCTTGGGGGCTTGTTTCCGCGGTTATTGACGGATTGCCATTGGGCTTGTCGCCGCTGGCGAGCTTTCCGGCTAAGGTCTTCCGGCTCGCGGAAGGTCAAGGAGCAAGCCGGAAAACAACGAAGTCGCACTTGCTTTCGATAAAACGAAACATGCACATAACATTAACGGATAGCAGGATAAGTGTTTCCGCCCCATGCATTCGTTTCGTCCCTAGCTACTTAAGAATTTAAGTCTTATTACAAACCCACTTTGGGGCCAAAATGATGCAACTTGTTTCATTGTTTAAACAGGAACTCTACTCTCCTCTTCTTCAGATTCCTGGTAGGTGGAGCCGTCGTCGCTGTCACCAGATCCGGCCGGAGTTGTCACCAGAGTTCCCCCCGGAATGCTCGCCGCTTGACCCGGAGCCTTCTCCATAATACTCCGGCTCACCTGCCTCCTCCTCCTCTGCATCGGAAAATCCCTTGGGCAGATCGTGTTTGTTATACCAAAACGAGTGATCCACTCGCCTGACAAACAACTGCTCATAACCTTGGGTTTCCGCGAGGAGGGCACCCATGTCGGAACCCTTGGGGGCTCCGCGTGCAACATCCGCCAGGTTGAGCGAGGGGAAGTGAGCCTTGCAGGTGGCCAGGACTAGGGAGGCGACTCCGCGTGCTGAAGATTTCTGCTAGTCTTTGATGAAATCCGGCATTTGCTCCATAAGTTTGGTCATCGTATCGATGATCGTGGTTTTTGCCTTCTTCAGAGACAGAGTCTTGGCGATTCCGCGACAGGCTTCAAATAACGCGTCAATGAAATCCCGCTTCATCGTATGCCTCCGTCCTCTTCAGGTTCGACTCTTTTGACCACTCGAAGCCAAGGCTTGCTGTGGAAGAAGGTCCAGTTCCGTTAGAGAGAAAGCATATAAGATAGTCGGAGCAACGACACGGAAAAATGCTTACGGAAGATAAGTTTGTCGATGGCCTCCGCCTCCGCTTCCAGAACTTTGTTCTTGGCTACCACGGAGATCACGTGACCCTGGCTTCTCTCCAGTTTTTCATTCAGCTCCGCCAGGTCGCGGGCATGCTTCTCGGAGAGTTCTTTCCTCGCCTCAGTCTCCTTACTGGATGATTCTTGGATGAAGGCTTTGAGGGACTCGTTCTCCGCCTCAAGCACCTTGACCTTGGCGGAAAGCTCATCAAACGAGGAGCGCTTGGCAGTCTCTTCTGCAGGCAGAAAGTTGCACATATTATGCATCCTGAACAACTATGTCAGCGCAAAAAGTAAAGACCCGGATCTCGTACCTTGAAGGCGGGTCTCAAGCAGCTGGATATCTTTTTTGCTATTTTCCACGTGCTGGCGCAGCCCCTCGATTTCCGCGATTTGCTCCAGCACGTGCACGCGCAGATCTTCGTGCAGTTTCCGCGTGGTCTACGAAGCAGCAAAGAGTTAGTCGGATATTAAAATCTGGGTGGCTAGCGAAGAATTCAAAAGTCTTGGGATAAATATTTCAAATTTCCGCCTAAAGGTACATTGTGGGAAAGCATCGGCTAATACATGTTACACGGAAATATATCACCCAATGCTTGGGGGCTAGTATCACCTGCCGCACTTCCTTGTGCTTGGCGAAAAACTCCTTCAGGCTGTCCTCCAGGTTGGCGAGCTCTCGCATCTCCTCGTCCGGCTTTCCCCACACTTTGTTCAGCATGGCGGAAACTTCCGCGTGACGTTGTGCAAGGGTAAGCTTTTGAAGGGACGGAGTTGGTTGGAGGTTGACTCGAGTCGCGTTGGTAACTTGAAGGAGCTTTGCCTTTTGCTCCTGTTCTTCTCCTGTGGGCCCCGCGAAAGCGGAGCTTGGCTGATCTTGCGGAGGAACGGGTGAGGAGGTCCCCTTGGCGGAGTCGCCATGGTGAGCGGGATCCTCAGGAAGGTCATCAAGGTCGATGACATCTTTCGGATCCGGCTTGGTGGCGGATGAAGCCTTGGGCGGAACTTCAACCTCAGGAGTAATGGGAATGGAAGCCGGAGATGGCTTGGCTCTTTTCTTCGGGACCCTTGGGGCCTTGGGGGGCTGGCGAGCTTCAGGAAAAACATAAAAGTATAAGAGTTTGAGCGTAAAACCGAAACTTGGATCTCGAAGTACGCGCTTGCCGGAAGGCTTGAAGAAAATGGAAGCAGGTGCCCCTTGTTGCTCGTATTGATCGTGAAAGGCGCTTCTTCTCCGCCTCCGCTTTCCGGGTGGCCGCAGTGCTAAGCACTTCGCGGGCGCGTTTCGCATAGGGGCTGGAAGGAGCTGGCTTTTCCTCTTAGCAGGGCGTGGGGCCTCGGGAGCTTCCGCCTCCGATGCAGCTTCCGGATCCGTGTGGCCGGTGGAAGGAACCCGGAGGAGAGTTCCGAGTTCGTTTTCCTCAAGCGCCTCGAGCTAATGCAAAGTTAAACACTTAAGTTTGAAGAAAAGCAATAGACTAAAGTCAAGACGACGTACCGCGGTTCCGGATCCATTCGTGTGAATGTCTTTGTTGCACACGTGAACATGGAGTTCACGTGGGATTTTGATGAGGACCCGGATCCTCTTGTCGATGGCGTCAGCGGAGAGATTGTCTTTGGTGGCACGCATTGGGTCGTCGCGCCCCGTGTAGTGGAACATCAAGCGGTCTCGATGCTGCAGCGGCTGGATCCGCGGGTGAACCAGGAAGGGTTAGTCCTTCCCCGCGGCCCTCCTCCGTGAGCTTGCAGATCCGCCTACTGCGCGGGTCACTGAGGCGAGTCGGAGAAGTGGGGGCATTGTGTCCACGGAGTTTCACTGGCGGGGCTGTTCTTGAATAATGGAAGTCTCCTGTTGCCCGCCGGGTCGGAGACGTCCTTCAGGTAGAAGAAGCCTCCGGACCAATACCGCGCGGATTCGTGGCTCGGTATGGGGGTAGACGCGGCAGGCGGAGCATGAAGGTGATGGATCCGCAAGTCGCCAACTCGGAGGTCGCGGATCTTCTCCTTCTTGACAGAAAAATAGTATTGGAAGAGGGAAAGTTCGGAGCTACCGGAGGTGGCCCTCGCAGGAGTGATGTGGTTGCGATCGCCCAGACGGCGTTGGCGATATGTTGTGGGGCTGGAGCACGCCTTCGGGATTTCCGAGAAGAAATCCGAAGGCGGAAAAGAAGCCTCGCTCCACCAGCACCTTTGTTACCACCATCTCGCCATCTTGGGGGGCTGGAGCCAAGGAACCGGAACTGTCCGCCAGCTTCCGGGGAGCAGAAAACCTTCTGCCTCCAAGTTCTTCAGCTCCGTCTTCGTGGTGGTGCAGGGCCACCATTTCCCTTTGGCTTCAGCGTCTCGCTGACGAGCTTTGGATTTCTTGGCGGCGATCTCTTCCGCTATCTGTTCCGCCTTTTCCTCCCCGGAGGCTTTCTCCGGGTTAGCAGAAGTTCCTTCAGTGTCCTTGCCGGAATCCTTGAGGGGATCCAGATGGACCGGGCGAAGGGTGGAGGGGCGGAGGAGATGGGAGTTGCCATGATGGGCTCGGAGGTTGGAGGCGGAGTCACAGAAGACATCTGAAGAAAAGCAGTGGCGGAAAACATTCCTTAGTCGGATCCAGCGTCGTCAACCTAAGATCATCCCTACCAACTGCGGCAAAGGATCGAAGCTCGGAGAACTGACCTTAATGGACTTCGCGGTGGTCGGAGTCGCCGGCGATGAGGTTTTCGTACGGTGGCTCGCCGGAGTTAAGAACACGAAGAACACCACGGTGGTGAACTCGCTCCGGTGATGCTCCGGTGACTTTTCCGGCGGGTTCCGGCGCGGCGGAGGAAGAGCTCGCGAGCGGCGCTGTGTGGAGAGGTGAGAAAGGGGGTGAATGAGGAGTTAGGTCGACGGTGGATATTTATAGGCTGAGGGATGAGATTCGTGCTCCGCATCCTGTGGTCGGAATGCAAGCGTCGTGTTGGATGCGTGACACGTCCCAAACCCTAACGAGTAAAAATGGCTAGAGATAAGTTACCGCACAAATCACGCGAAAATGGCGCGAATTGGCGGAACCGTTTGAGTCTATTAAGATTCCGGGTAAAGCGTGAAGATAAGTAATTCTCATTCGCGAAGCGAGGGAACTAACCGGAGACATGTTTGCTGTCGATGGATGAAGTCCGCGGGATGGGGGATTTCGACTAAAGGTTAGGAAAGAAAATGTGAAGTTGGAGTTCTTCAAATTTCTCCGCGTTACCAACGATGCGGAAACCTAAGGTGCAAGCATGGCGAAGCTGGCGAACTCGGAGGAGCTACGGGGGCAGTTGGTCTCCGGTTGCGCGTTCGGTTAATATGGTTAATTCGGTTGGTAAATACGGTTTTTCGGTAAATATAATTTTAATACTTCGGTAAATACGGTTACGTATAAAAATACGGTTCGGTTTCGGTAATAACCATATAAATTCGGTTCGGTTTCGGTAATAACCAAATTAACCAAAGTTGACGCGAATTTTTAAATAACACCTACTTTTTATGGACATATATTTTGTTTATGTATTTTTAAAGACCAAACTGATTGTGTTACAGGAGAAACAAATGATAAATAATAGAAATGCGACCAAAATAAAAATTACAAAGTTATTTAGGACTTCAACTGAGAACTTGTCCACATATATATGTATACTTACACATCCAAACCACCGCACTAGACTACCTTTGTTAGCACAACATGCACTTCTAAATGATATACAACGGTAACATGAATTTGTGATGGGCCTGGAAAGCAAAATTCCTTGTTGGGATGTGCTATTCGGTTTTGTTCGGTTAACCACGGTTTTTTCAGTTTTTAACTGAATTAATGAAGTGTATATGGTTAGCACTTTTGCTAACTGAAACCTAACCATAAAACCATAAAAACTGAAAATCCAGTTCGGTTAGGTTTTTTTCGGTTCGGTTTTCAGTTTCGGTTCGGTTATGTGCAGTCGGAGGTATACTTCATGGGTGTACCATCGACAGTGCCTAGATCCGGCAAGCCCGGGTGGCCCACAGATGGTGATGAGGCATGTGGCCCATCGGGCGGCCCAGTTGCTGTTGATCATGAAGGAAGAAGTCCGGTCCAGGATCAGTAAGCCGGATCCGTACCGACATTAGGAGTAACCGGATCCGCGGAGGCCCATGAGGATCCCGGATCCGGTACGATGTATATGGAGGCGGATCCGTGACGTGCACGGCAAGATATTATACCGTAGCTAGGCTATCTGTAATCCGGCTAGGACTCTCCATGTAAACCCTAGATCCGTGCGCCTTATAAGACGGATCCGGGAGCCCTAGAGGCACAACCACAACTCATTGTAACAACGCGAAAGCGCCGATAACCGGCAAGCAGCAGTAGGCCCTGTCATCGTGCGTGTTCCGGGCTGGGTAACTCGCGTACCACCGTCCCGTGCACTCCGCCCTATGGCCCCTACTTCTTCTCCCCCTCGTGAGGATCCCTCCTCCGAGGTACCGTCGAATAGGCAACGACATTCATAAACCTTATCAAGTTCTATTGTCCTCCCACTCAAATACTTCGCTAGAAACAATTTCTTGGAAATAAATAAGAAACATCGACAAACACTTTTGTCTTTGTATCCATAGTGAAAAGAATTCCCAATCAATACTTTGGGATAACCAACAAAGACATTCATCCGATTTTGGTTGTAAACTCTTAGACCAAAATTTAAAGAAAGGACTATTAGGGTTTATACCCATGCCATAACTCGTATGGTGTCATTTCAACGGATCATGATGATGCTCTATTTAATATAAAAGCGGTAATCACTAAAGCATAATCCACAAAAATATAACGGCATTCAATATTTTATCTCATCATTGACCCAACATGGTTTGGATACATCTCTCGGATACTCCATCATCATTATGATACTCCAAGAAATGTGAGTTGTAGAATAATTTCATAACTCTCTTAGATGTTCGCTAAAACTCGTAATTCAAATATTTCCACCATGATCCAATCATAGATATTTGACTTTTCTATTACGATGATTTCCATTTCATGCTGAAATTTATTTGAATCTATTCAAATGTTTAAAACTTCTTCCTTATTGACATATACATATACTCAATTCATTGTTGAAAGTTTTCATGAAGTAGAAGAATCTCCATACACAACTATGCCCAGTGAACCACATCATCATATATATTTAAGTTAGTTTGTTCAAGTCTTGGCCTATGGACGGTATTTTAGTCATTCTCTTTTTAGAAAAGATTTGCAAGCGCCAAACGATTCAAAAATCAAATGACTCCAAAAATCCATTTGCATGGAGTTCCTTCATGTGTTCTTCTCTAAAATGACCTAAATGGCGGTTCCACACATAAGTGGAATTCAAATCATTTGCCTTATGGCATTTTAGCGTCAGTGTTATGTATGTGTGTTTCACCATTAAGATTTATAATAACTTATCCATCGTACATGGAGAAATGTCATAATTTGAACAACTCATTGTTTTCTTTTGACCAGAGCAAAATAACAATTATTAAGTTCTTTATTATAAATTCTAAGGGCTAGATAGAATGCCAACGACGAACATAATAACACTTTATTTTTGTTCAAGACGTGCATTCCTATCATATTCCTTGTCAGTCACTTAGGCCATTGTATTCTTGTATTGCGTTGTTTTGTATGGCACTTCATACCAACCAATATGGTACTAATACCCAAGAATTTCATTGTGTGCCCAAACAAGGAATACATCCATAACATGTATATCATTTATATACACCTGAGCTGGAATTTCTAGTCTTTTCTTTTCTTTCTGCCAAAATATCTTTTGTAGTTTCTCTTTTAGCTTTCCTCATTATTCAGAAAACACTTCAACATCATTAACTTCTAGGTTTGTTGGTCAAATACCAATAACCTTGAGGTTCTTACTTTGAAGTTGATCATCATATGACAAGTGTTCCAGATTTCACTTATTAGTAACTTTGTAATATGATGAACAATTTCACTCATAATTTTATCCATCATATCATGACGACTTTCCGAGACCATGTCTGTACATGCTAGGCTCGTAAAGTTTTAACCTTGGTATTCGCATGTGCAAATCTAGCTTCGCCGTTGTATGCACACGTAGAATCTATCACACCCGATCATCACGTGATGCTTGAAACACGAGTCTTAGCAATGGTGCATACTAAGGACGATCACTTCATGGATATGCGAATATTGTTAGTGCCCCAATAGTTGGAGGATTGTGTGCCTGGCGTCTTCAACCTTCATACATTCCCATATAACTTATGAGTTTATGTAGTCTCACCAAATTATATTCTATCATCTTGGAATAAGGTCTTAGATATCACATATATCTCATACCTTGATTATTTCTGAAAACTAAATTTTCAGCTCCTTACTTTTCAAACAGATTTGAACTTCAAGTTTCACGGAGACAAGATAACTTTAGGTACTAATTGAAACCATAGCTCTTTGAATCAACAATGTGAGGTTTACTAAAAGTTTGCAATGGGACTTAATCATTTCTTGATACTTTAACAATACGGTGCCGGTCCGTAAAGTTTCTTGTCGATTTTAGTTTCAATCTCAATTACAAGACTAGCCATGGTAGAAAACGGATGCCAATACTACAAAATTAATTCAAAATACTACTCAGACTATGTTCATGATAATTAGTTCATGTTTTAATCTAATTACTAATGAACTTACTTAATACAACATCCCTCATAGTTGTTAAGTGGTACACGATCCAAATCCACTACACCTGATCATCACGTGAGATGATGTAGCTTCAATGGTGAACATCAACATGTTGATCATATCATCCATATGACTCGTGTTCAACCTTTCGGTTTCCGTTGTCCCGAGGCCATGTCTACATGCTAGGCTCGTCAAGCAAACCCAAGTATTCCGCGTGTGCAACATGGCTTACACCCGTTGTATGTGAACGTTGAGTCTATCACATCCGATCATCACGAGATGCTTCAAAACGATGAACTATATCAACGGTGCATACGAGGGGAGAACACTTTATTATCTTGATGTTAATGTGAGGGATCATCTTATAATGCTACCGTCGTGTTCTAAGCAAAATAAGATGCATAAAGGATTAACATCACATGCAATTCATATGTGATATGATATGGCCCTTTAGTCTTTGCGCCTTCGATCTTCATCTCCAAAGCACGGACATGATCTTCATCATCAACGGGCATGATCTCCATCATCGTCGGCGTGGCGCCAAGGTTCATGGCCGTCTTCATGGTTGTTCACCTCATGTAGCAACTATTACAACTACTTTGAAATACTACTCAATATGAAATTTAAAGACAACCATAAGGCATCACCGGTTGATACAATAATGATCATCTCATACATATTCATCATCACATTATGGTCATATCACATCACCAAACCCTGCAAAAACAAGTTAGACGTCTCTAATTTGGTTTTCATATTTTACGTGGTTTAGGGTTTTCGAGTGAGATCTAATCTACCTACGAACATGAACCACAACGGTGATACTAGTGTTGTCAATAGAAGAGTAAATTGAATCTTCACTATAGTAGGAGACACAGACACCCGCAAAGCCACTTATGCAATACAAGTTGCATGTCGAGTGTGGAACAAATCTCATGAACGCGGTCATGTAAAGTTAGCCGAGCCGCTTCATCCCACTATGCCACAAAGATGCAAAGTACTCAAACTAAAGACAACATAAGCATCAACGCCACAAAACAATTGTGTTCTACTCGTGCAACCATCTATGCATAGACACGGTCTGATACCACTGTAGGGATTCGTGCATAGAAAACAAAAATTCCTACCGCGAGAACGCAATCCAAGCAAAGATGCAATCTAGGGAGCAACGAGGGGATGAACGAGACTAACCCTTGAAGATTTCCAAAGCCTACAAGAGGAGGCTCTTGATGCGGTAGACGATCACTTGCTTTCAAGGCGTAGAAGATCTTGACGGTGCCACAATCGGGCGGCACCTCCGTGCTCGGTCACACGTTCGGTGTTGATGAAGACGACGTCCTTCTCCCGTTCCGGCAGCGAAGTAGTAGATACTCCTCGGAATCCGGCAAGACGACGGCGTGGTGGCGGTGGTGGTGGAGAACTCGGCAGGCTTCGCCTATGCGTTGCGGGAGTATTATGTGAGGAGGAGAGGCTAGGGTTTGGGGAGAGGGGGTGGCCGCCGGCCATGGGCAGCCCTAGGTGGTGCGACCAAGAGTCTACCCCTCCCTCTCCTCCTCATTATATAGGTGAAATCAAGAGTTGTAGTCCAAGTCTTCGAATAAGACCCCAAAAACAAAACCTCCCATAGGTGGGAAACCTACAAGGGGGGAGTCCTACCCAAGGTGGGACTCCCACCTTTCCTTAGGTGGGGTGGTCGTACCTATGGTGGAGTCCACCGGGACTCCACCCCTTAGGGTTTGGCTGGCCATGCAAGGTGGAGTCCCTCCTGGACTCCACTTTCCATGGTGATGTCTTCCGGACTTTTCTAGAACCTTCCAGAACCTGCCATAAATGCACCGGATCATTTCCAAACTTGGAATATGACTTCCTATATATGAATCTTATTCTCCGGACCATTCCGGACCTCCTCGTGATGTCCTGGATCCCATCCGAGACTCCGAACAAAACTTCGAACTCCATTCCATATTCCATATCTACTTAAACGACATCAAACCTTAAGTGTGTCACCCTACGGTTCGCGAACTATGCAGACATGGTTGAGACCTCTCTGTGACCAATAACCAATAGCGGGATCGGGAGATCCATAATGGCTCCCACATATTCAACGATGACTTTAGTGATCGATTGAACCATTCACATACGATACCGATTCCCTTTGTCACGCGATATTTTACTTGTCCGGGTTCGATCATCGGTATCTCTATACCTTGTTCAACCTCGTCTCTGACAAGTACTCTTCTTACTCGTACCGTGGTATGTGGTCTCTTATGAACCATTCATATGCTTGCAAGCTAATTAGACGACATTCCACGAGAGGGCCCAGAGTATATCTATCCGTCATCGGGATGGACAAATCCCACCGTTGATCCATATGCCTCAACTCATACTTTCCTGGATACTTAATCCCACCTTTATAACCACCCATTTACGCAGTGGCGTTTGATGTAATCAAAGTACCCTTCCGGTATAAGTGATTTACATGATCTCATGGTCGAAAGGACTAGGTAACTATGTATCGAAATCTTATAGCAAATAACTTAATGACGTGATCTTATGCTATGCTTAATTGGGTGTGTCCATTACATCATTCACATAATGACATAACCTTGTTATTAATAACATCAATGTTCATGATCATGAAACTATGATCATCTATTAATCAACAAGCTAGTTATACAAGAGGCTTACTAGGGACTCCTTGTTGTTTACATAACACACATGTATCAATGTTTCGGTTAATACAATTATAGAATGGTATGTAAACATTATCATAAACACAAAGATATATTATAATAACCATTTATTATTGCCTCTTGGGCATATCTCCAACAAAGACGCCTTCATTATCGCCATAGCCAGACAGTTACCGTTTGGCCGGGTTCCGAGTTTCTATGGCTTCAAGTCCACAGGAAACTTCTACTCCATCCGGCCTCCGTTCTCACGAAATTGTTTCACGGACGGAGGGAGTAATATATTGGGACATGGAGTTTTTGCACCTAGGTTTATATGCTTGATACGTCGCAAACGTATCTATAATTTCTTATGTTCCATGCTACTTTATTGATGATACTCACATGTTTTATACATACTTTATGTCATATTTATGCATTTTCCGGCACTAACCTATTAACGAGATGCCGAAGAGCCAGTTGATGTTTTCTCTGCTGTTTTTGGTTTCAGAAATCCTAGTAAGGAAATATTCTCGGAATTGGAGAAAATCAACGCCCAGGGGCTTATTTTTCCACGAAGCTTCTAGAAGACCGAAAGGGAACCGAAGTAGGGCGACGAGGCGCCGCCGCACTAGGGCGGCGTGGCCCAGGTGGGGCCCGCGTGGCCCTAGCGTGTGGGGCCCCCGTCAGCCCTCCGACTCCGCCCTTCCGCCTACTTAAAGTCTTCTTCGCGAATACCCCCATACGAGAGCCACGATACGAAAACCTTCCGAACGCGCCGCCGCCATCTCGGGGGATTCGGGAGATCGCCTCCGCACCCTACCGGAGAGGGAATCATCTCCGGAGGACTCTTCACCGCCATGGTCGCCTCAGGAGTGATGTGTGAGTAGTTCACCCTGACTATGGGTCCATAGCATTAGCTAGATGGTCGTCTTCTCCTAATTGTGCTATCATTGTCGGATCTTGTGAGCTGCCTAACATGATCAAGATCATCTATTTGTAATGCTACATGTTGCGTTTGTTGGGATCCGATGAATAATGAATGCTTTGTTATGTTGATTATCAATCTATCATCTATGTGTTGTTTATGATCTTGCATGCTCTCCGTTATTAGTAGAGGCTCTGGCCAAGTCGTTACTTGTAATTCCAAGAGGGAGTATTTATGCTCGATAGTGGGTTCATGCCTCCATTAAATCTGGGACAGTGACATAAAGTTCTAAGGTTGTGGATGTGATGTTGCCACTAGGGATAAAACATCAATGCTATATCTAAGGATGTATTTGTTGATTACATTACGCACCATACTTAATGCAATTGTCTGTTGTTTGCAACTTAATACCTGGAAGGGGTTCGGATGATAACCTGAAGGTGGACTTTTTAGGCATAGATGCATGCTGGATAGCGGTCTATGTACTTTGTCGTAATGCCCAATTGAATTTCACACTACTCATAACATGTATGTGCATGGTTGATGTCTACGGGTGCTTCTATTCTTGTAGACAGTGTTGGGCCTCCAAGAGCAGAGGTTGAACAAACAAGTTTCCCTTAAGTGGATCACCCAAGGTTTATTGAACTCGGGAGGAAGAGGTCAAAGATATCCCTCTCAAGCAACCCTACAACCACAAAGCAAGAAGTCTCTTGTGTCCCCAACACACCTAATACACTTGTCGATGTATAGGTGCACTAGTTCGGCGAAGAGATAGTGAAATACGGGTGGTATGAATGTATATGAGCGGTAACGCACCAGAAAATAGCTTGATGCTACAACTGGCGTGTGGTTGATGGTGGTAATATTGCAGGCAGTACGGATGCAGTAGAACAGTGAACAAGCAGCGATAGCAGTATTTGGGAACAAGGCCTAGGGATCGTACTTTCACTAGTGGACACTCTCAACATTGATCACTTAATAGAATAGATAAATGCTACACTCTACACTCTCTTGTTGGATGATGAACACCACTAATTGCGTAGGATTACACGAACCCTCAATGCCGGAGTTAACAAGCTCCACAATATTCGATATTCATGTTTAAGTAACCTTAGAGTGCACGATAGATCAACACAACTAAACAAAGTACTAACATAGCATGCACACTGTCACCATCACACTATGAAGGAGGAATAGATCACATCAATACTATCATAGCAATAATTAACTTCATAATCTACAAAAGATTACAATCATAACCTACGCCAAGTACTACACGATGCACACACTGTGCAGGAGGAATAGAGTACTTTAATAACATTACTAGAGTAGCACATAGATGAATAGTGATACAAAACTCATATGAATCTCAATCATGTAAGGGCTCATGAGATCATTGTATTGAAGTACATAGGAGAGAGATTAACCACATAGCTACCGGTACAGCCCTTAGCCTCGATGGAGAACTACTCCCTCCTCATGGGAAGCAGTGATGGAGATGGTGGTGGTGTCGATGGAGGAGCCTTCCGGGGCACTTCCCGTCCCGACGGCGTGCCGGAAGAGACTCTGTCACCCGCATCTTGGCTCACGATGGCGGCGGCTGGAAGGTTTCTCGTACGTGGCTTTTCCATATCGAAGATTTAGGTCGGGACCTTAAATAGGCGAGGAGTCGGAAGGTCGACGAGGCTGCAGCGGCGACGGGGCCCACCCCCCGCCGCCTATCATCTAGGGCCCACGGCCCTCCTCGGTGCTCTCGGGAAGCGTGGGATTCTAAGATGCGGGCGTTGATTTCGTCCAATTCGAGAATATTTCCTTACTAGGATTTGTGAAACCAAAAATAGCAAACAGAACCGGCATGGCATCTCGTCAATAGGTTAGTTCCAAACGCATAAAATCATCACAAAGTGTGAACAAAACATGTAGGTATTATCATAAAACAAGCATGGAACATAAGAAATTATAGATACGTTGGAGACGTATCAGCATCCCCAAGCTTAGTTCATACTCGTCCTCGAGTAGGTAAATGATAAAAGATAATTTCTGAAGTGACATGCTACCAACATAATCTTAATCATACTATTGTAAAGCATATGAGATGAATGCAGCGATTCGAAACAATGTAAATGCAATGAGTAAACAATTGAATCATATAGCAAAGACTTTTCATGAATAGTACTTTCTTGACAAGCATCAATAAGTCTTGCATAAGAGTTAACTCATAAAGCGATAAATTCAAAGCAAAGGCATTGAAGCAACACAAAGGAAGATTAAGTTTCAGCGGTTGCTTTCAACTTGTAACATGTATATCTCATGGATAGTTGTCAATGCAAAGCAATATAACAAGTGCAATAAGCAAGCATGTAAGAATCAATGCACAAGTTAACAAGTGTGTTTGCTTCTAAGATAGAGAGAAATGGGTAAACTGACTCAACATAAAAGTAGAAGAAAGGCCCTTCGCAGAGGGAAGCAGGGATTAAATCATGTGCTAGAGCTTTTCAAGTTTTGAAATCATATAGAGAGCATAAAAGTAAAGTTTTGAGAGGTGTTTGTTGTTGTCAACGAATGGTAGTGGACACTCTAACTACCTCATCAACCGACTTTCAAGAGCGGCTCCCATGAAGGACGTTATTTCTACCAACAAGGTAGATCATCCTCTTCTCTTTTGTTTACACATGTACTTTAGTTTTATTATGGGTGACACTCCCCCAACCTTTGCTTACACAAGCCATGGCTAACCGAATCCTCGGGTGCCTACCATCAATCTCATACCATGGAGGAGTGTCTATTTGCAAAATTAAGTTGCTTACTGATGAATCAGAGCAAAACATGTGAAGAGAATTATTAATTAAGTTTGATTAATCGGGGCTGGGAACCCCATTGCCTCTTTTTGCAAAATTATTGATAAGCGGATGTGCCACTAGTCCATTATGAAAGTCTGTCAAGAGTAAATGACAAGGTTGAAAGATAAACACCACATACTTCCTCATGAGCTATAAAACATTAACATAAATTGAGAAGCATTTTGAAGGTTTAAAGGTAGCACATGAAGTATTTACTTGGAATGGCAGGAAATACCATGTAGTAGGTAGGTATGGTGGACACAAATGACATAGTGTTTGGCTCAAGGATTTTGGATGCACGAGAAGTATTCCCTCTCAATACAAGGCTTAGGCTAGCAAGGTTGTTTGAAGCAAACACAAGTATGAACCGGTACAGCAAAACTTACATAAGAACATATTGCAAGCATTATAAGACTCTACACTGTCCTCCTTGTTGCTCAAACCCTTACTAGAAAATATCTAGACTTTAGAGAGACCAATCATGCAAACCAAATTTTAGCAAGCTCTATGTATTTCTTCACTAATAGGTGCAAAGTATATGATGCAAGAGCTTAAACATGAGCACAACAATTGCCAAGTATCACATTGTTCAAGACATCATACCAATTACTACATGTAGCATTTCCCGTTTCCAACCATATAACAATTAACGGCGTTTCAACCTTCGCCATGAACATTAAAAGCTAAGAACACATGTGTTCATATGAACCAGCGGAGCGTGTCTCTCTCCCAAACAAGCTTTTATTCAAACAAAAAAAAAATAGAACACACAGACGCACCAAGTAAAGTACATGAGATGTGATGGAATAAAAATATAGTTTCAGGGGAGGAACCTGATAATGTTGTCGATGAAGAAGGGGATGCCTTGGGCATCCCCAAGCTTAGATGCTTGAGTATTCTTGAAATATGCAGGATGAACCACGGGGCATCCCCAAGCTTAGACTTTTCACTCTTCTTGATCATATTGTATCATCCTCCTCTCTTGACCCTTGAAAACTTCCTCCACACCAAACTCGAAACAAACTCATTAGAGAGTTAGTGCATAATCAAAAATTCACATGTTCAGAGGTGACACAATCATTCTTAACACTTCTGGACATTGCTCAAAGCTTCTGAAAGTTAATGGAACAAAGAAATCCATTCAACATAGCAAAAGATGCAATGCGAAATAAAAGGCAGAATCTGTCAAAACAGAATAGTCCGTAAAGACGAATTTCTAAGAGGCACCAGACTTGCTCAAATGAAAATGCTCAAATTGAATGAAAGTTGCGTACATATCTAAGGATCACACACAAAAATTGGCAGATTTTTCTGAGTTACCTATAGAGAATTCTGCCCAAATTCGTGACAGCAAGAAATCTGTTTCTGCGCAGTAATCCAAATCTAGTATCAACCTTGCTATCAAAGACTTTACTTGGGACAACAATGCAATAAAATAAAGATAAGGAGAGTTTGCTACAGTAGTAACAACTTCCAAGACTCAAATATAAAACAAAAGTACTGTAGTAAAATAAAAACATGGGTTATCTCCCAAGAAGTGCTTTCTTCATAGCCGTTAAGATGGGCTCAGCAATTTAAATGATGCACTCATAAAGATGAGAGTTGAAGCAAAAGAGAGCATCAAGAAGCAAATTCAAAACAAATTTAAGCCTAACATGCTTCCTATGAAAAGGAATCTTGTAAATAAACAAGTCATGTAGGCATAATGCAATAAGCATAGGAAAACTAGACAACCGCAACTTCAAGATTTTCAGCATGTAGAGAGGTGTTTTAGTAACATGAAAATTTCTACAACCATATTTTCCTCTCTCATAATAATATCCAGTAGCATCATGAGCAAACTCAACAATATAACTATCAAATAAAACATTCTTATCATGAGTCTCATGCATAAAATTATTACTACCCACATAAGCATAATCAATTTTATCAGTAATAGTGGGAGAAAATTCAACAAAGTAGCTATCATCATTATTCTCATCATCAAATATAGGAGGAATATTGTAATCATAATCAAATTCATCCTCCATAACAGACGGCACCAAAAGACTAATATCATTATAATCATCATAAATTGGAGGCAAAGTATCATCAAAGAAAAATTTCTCCTCAATGCTTGGGGGACTAAAATGATCATGCTCATCAAAACCAGCTTCCCCAAGCTTAGAATTTTCCATATCATTAGCAACAATGGTGTTCAAAGTGTTCATACTAATATGTTCCATGGGTTTTTTAATTTTCGGATCAAACCATCCATGTCTTAACTCAGGAAAAAGAATAAAAAGCTCCATGTTGCTTTCCATTATGCCAAACTAGTGTAAAAAAAGAAACAAAAAGATGCAATTGCAGGATCTAAAGGAAATAGCTTCGAGTACTTACAACGGCGCGGAAAATAGCTTAGTAGCCGAGATCCAGTGTGAGTACCTTTTACCTTTCCTCCCGGCAACGGCGCCAGAAAAGTGCTTGATGTCTACGGGTGCTTCTATTCTTGTAGACAGTGTTGGGCCTCCAAGAGCAGAGGTTTGTAGAACAGCAGCAAGTTTCCTTAAGTGGATCACCCAAGGTTTATCGAACTCGGGAGGAAGAGGTCAAAGATATCCCTCTCAAGCAACCCTGCAACCACAAAGCAAGAAGTCTCTTGTCCCCAACACACCTAATACACTTGTCAGATGTATAGGTGCACTAGTTCGGCGAAGAGATAGTGAAATACAGGTGGTATGAATGTATATGAGCAGTAGTAATGGCACCAGAAAATAGCTTGATGCTACAACTGGCGTGTGGTTGATGGTGGTAATATTGCAGGCAGTACGGATGCAGTAGAACAGTGAACAAGCAGCGATAGCAGTATTTGGGAACAAGGCCTAGGGATCATACATTCACTAGTGGACACTCTCAACATTGATCACTTAACAGAATAGATAAATGCTACACTCTACACTCTCTTGTTGGATGATGAACACCACTAATTGCATAGGATTACACGAACCCTCAATGCCGGAGTTAACAAGCTCCACAATATTCGATATTCATGTTTAAATAACCTTAGAGTGCACGATAGATCAACACAACTAAACCAAGTACTAACATAGCATGCACTTGTCACCATCACACTATGAAGGAGGAATAGATCACATCAATACTATCATAGCAATAATTAACTTCATAATCTACAAGAGATTACAATCATAACCTACGCCAAGTACTACACGATGCACACACTGTCACCTTTACCGTGCGGGAGGAATAGAGTACTTTAATAACATCACTAGAGTAGCACATAGATGAATAGTGATACAAAACTCATATGAATCTCAATCATGTAAGGCAGCTCATGAGATCATTGTATTGAAGTACATAGGAGAGAGATTAACCACATAGCTACCGGTACAGCCCCTTAGCCTCGATGGAGAACTACTCCCTCTCACAGCAGCGGTGATGGAGATGGTGGTGGTGTCGATGGAGGAGCCTTCCGGGGGCACTTCCCCGTCCGGCGGCGTGCCGAGACTCTGTCCCCAGATCTTGGCTTCGCGATGGCGGCGGCTGGAAGGTTTCTCGTACCGTGGCTTTTCGTATCGAAGATTTAGGTCGGGGACCTTTAAATAGGCGAAGAGGCGAGTCGGAAGGTCGACGAGGCGGCGACACGAGGGGGCGCGGCCCACCCCTGGCGCGCCGGCCTATCATCGGGCCCACAGGGCCCCCTCCTCGGTGGCTCTCGGGTGTTCGTGAAGCTTCGTGGGATTCTAAGATCTGGCGTTGATTTCGTCCAATTCCGAGAATATTTCCTTACTAGGATTTCGAAACCAAAAAGAAAACAGGAACTGGCACTTCGGCATCTCGTCAATAGGTTAGTTTCGGAAAACGCATAAAATCATCATAAAGTGTGAATAAAACATGTAGGTATTGTCATAAAACAAGCATGGAACACAATTATAGATACGTTGGAGACGTATCAATGGTCATGCCCTCTTTATTTGTCAATTGCCCAACTGTAATTTGTTCACCCAACATGCTATTTATTTTATGGAAGAGACACCACTAGTGAACTGTGGACCCCGGTCTATTCTTTTACATCGAATACAATCTACTGCAATACTGTTCTCTTTTTTTGCAAACATCATCATCCACACTATACATCTAATCCTTTGTTACAGCAAGTGAGATTGACAACCTCACCGTTAAGTTGGGGCAAAGTATCTTGGTTGTGTTGTGCGGGTTCCACGTTGGCGTCGGAATCCCTGGTGTTGCGCCGCACTACACTCCGCCGCCATCAACCTTCAACGTGCTTCTTGACTCCCTACTGGTTCAATAACCTTGGTTTCTTACGAGGGAAAAACTTGCCGCGTACGCATCATACCTTCCTCTTGGGGTTCCCAACGGACGTGTGCTTTACCGTCTAGCAGCAAAGCTTTTCTGGCGCCGTTGCCGGGGACCTGAAGTAAAATTACACCGCAGAGATTTCTAACTCCCACGTCAACTGCACGCCAGCAAACACTTTTTCTGGCGCCGTTGCCGGGGAGATCAAGACACGCTGCAAGGGGAGTCTCCACTTCCAATCTCTTTACTTTGTTTTTGTCTTGCTTTATTTTTATTTACTACTTTGTTTGCTGCACTAAAACAAAACACACAAAAATTAGTTGTTAGCTTTACTTTATTTACTGTCTTGTTTGCCATATTAAAAACACACAAAAATTAGTTACTTGCATTTACTTTATCTAGTTTGCCTTATTTACTATTGCTAAAATGAGTAATCCTGAAGTTCGTTCGTTTAATCAACAAGGGGAGAATGTTTAAAAGATGCTTGGTATAGAATTAGTGATGCTCATAATAGGTGCACCAAGAAACACTCCACTACTATCCTACTCAGGAATTTTTATATTGGTATCTCTAGCTGGAATAGGTATGTTCTTGATTGTCTTGCGGGAGGTAATTTCCTAGGGACTCCTGCTTTAGAAGCTAGTTGCATTATTGAGAGTCTATTTGGAATACCACCTATTAATCTTTACTATTAAATTGCAATAGGTGACTGGCTGGTGTCACAAACGGGCCAATTTTTTTTTTCTCTAGGCCCGATATCTCCTGAAAATCCTAGGCCCAATATATCTGAATACGGATCTATTCCGTCGCACCTCATGTCCATATGTTTGCGTCCAGCGTTGTGGGTTTCGTCCGTCCATCGCTGAAAAACACATCAAAACTAGCTCTTCCGCCCTGCCCACCTCTCCCACGTACAGAGTTCTGTTTCAATCCAAATCCAAGCGTTTGAGTTCAAAGCGGAAACGTTCCACATCGTGTACGAGAAGTTGTAGTATTTCATGTATAAATATGCAAGGTTGTATCCTGCCGCAACAATCAAAAATTCTCCGCGATCTCCTTAAGCAGCGTTCAGAGGCGGCAGATTTCTTTGCCTTCCGCGACCGCGAATCAGCTAGCGTGCGCAGGCTACCGAGACCGATGTACTACGGTGGCAAGGCGACTGTCGTAGCTAAAACTGGTCGCCGGGAAAGCATGAGGGGAGACGGCGGCGCGATCTGATGTCCACCTGCTGGCTGCTGCTGCTGGTACGAGGCAACCGTGGTAGTCAGGTCTGGCTTTCCCTTAGCCGGTGCTAGCTCCAATCCGTGTACAACATAGTTGATCTTGATCTTTATATATAGGTGAGTACAGGAGCTCAAATCCATCCAGCCACGAGAAAAAATAGGCATCGATATTGTTCCCAGTGGCTGATCGCCAGCCCGACTTCCGGCTTCAGAGATCGACAGCACGACCAGCATCGGGGATGACGAGCCGGAGCTGCTAGGGCTGCGGAGAAGGAGGAGCATGCAGAGGGCCAAAGGCTAATCTCCGGCGTACACAGCGTGCGCCGCACGCGTGGCCGATGTTTTTCATGATAGTCCATGCGACAGCTAACAATTAGGTGGCACATGATGCGCGTACGCTGGCGAACCCATGACTCATCGGATATGTCGACGCACTACCCCGCTCGCCGCCCCAGCTTGACTGCCTCTCACGTCTCCACGGCCCACCTCCCAGGCGGTGACTCTGAACTCGCTGGCAAGTAGGTCGTGTGCTTTCCAGCGATCAGGCCCGCGACGCTGCCCCCGCCTGCCTGTACTACCACTACGTCACGTCCTAGAAATGCCGGCACTTTGGTGCAGGCACTTTTGGAAATCGCCCCTAGAAGTATGTTTACACGGCACATTTTTGTTAACCGCCGCAAATTATGCTTTAATTCACGGCAGTCAGCAAAAGTACCGCTAATCACGTGCTAATTGACGGCAGATCCGCGAAAAGTGCCGGCCGTTATTCCAACCATCAACGGCACTACGGTGAACTGCCGAAAAGGGGTGCTGGTATTTTTTCACATATAAGTGCTGCAAATGTTGTATTATGTTTAAAAAACCCCTCGGAATATTTGTTAAGAAAACAACTCCCTCTCTGCCCCCGCTCTCTGCCTCCGTTCCTCTCTCCTTGCGCCATGCCGCCGCCATCCGCTGCTCAGGCCATCGCCGGCCGTGTACAGCGCCGCCGATCCAAACTCAGAATCATAAGGCCTCCTCCACTCCCGCATTCCCTCCACTCTCGCGCGACCTCTCTCCCTACCCACGATGGGCGCTCCCGCAGCAACCCTAGCTCCACATTGGATCGGGCTGTCGGCGCGGCCGCTCCTCCGATGCCGGCTACCTCCCACACTGCCGCTCGGAGCTACGGCACCGCCGCAGTATCCTCCACTGGTTCCCCGCCACCACGACGTTGTACCGCTTCCGATGCGTGCCCCCGTGGCAACCCTAACTCCGCCTTGCAACCCTCATCGTGGATCTCGACGCCTCCCTCCTCTCCTAGTGACAACGAGAAGGGAATCATCCTCGAGTCCCTCGACCACGCGAGCGATGTCGTCCTGGAGTGTGCGGCCATGGTGGCTGGCAAGGGCCGCAGCGCCTCACCAGAGGACGAGGCGCTGCGAGATGTGGCCAGGAAGGTCGCCGGATGCCTCGAGGCTCGGGGGCCTGGGGCAGGACGCCCTGCGGGACGTCAACTTTTCCTCGCAGAGGAAGAAGCCCGCCAAGGAGGTCCCCAAGGCCACCGTCCACGTCCGCGGGCTCCAATCCTCCACGATGCCCTTGATCGGTCACGAACATAGCTACCATTGACCGCCTCTTCTTCGACCTGTCCTCGAGCTCTCAATTTCTACCAGATAGGTCACCAACGAGGCTTCTCCTCACAAGAGCTATGTGCATTGAAGATGCTTGATGAAATGATCAGGTGAGCATGACTAGCTAAAGAGATTTGTTTCCCGAATGATTTGACTGTTGTTTCCTGAAGTTGAAAAGGCTTTGTTGTCATTACAATCTGGTGATGTGCAAGGGGGCTCGTCAAGCTCGGGTCTGAGTATGCGCCACCATCCGGAGCAAGGAACCGTTGGAGCTGGGCGACTGGAGCAGCGTTGCTGGTCTGAGGAAGGTTATGTCTGTCTCCATCCACTTGTGTTCCACGTTTTGTGAGTAATGTTTTAAAGCTGGAGTTGCAGGGGAACTAGTAATATATTGATGTCACTTTAACTAGAAATTTCCTATGTTCAATGATTGCCCAAGTTCACTTTACATTATTTCCCGGTTAAGATTCTAGCATGATTAGTTGCTTACTTATATTTTGAATCATTGCTGCTATGCTAGTTCTATATATAATCATACACTGATTTTGATACCCAAAAGAGGTGGCTTGGTAGCATCTTGGTCATCATCTGGATTTAGTTGGATGAAAACTGAAGCCTGGTTTGTTACTTAAGTTAAATAATTTTCAGGTTAGACCGTTCAATGTATGGTTTGTTGCTGGCTGCGCTTGCCTCTATTAATGTTGCCTAATATATTAATATGAATGATCTAATTATTGGAATTTGGGAAGTAGACCAGTGTGTGGTCGCTACCATTAGGCTAGGCTATAAGGCTGGCCATAGTGGGTAGTATCATACTGATACTTTTATATGATACTAGATCCATAATGCATAGTATCATAGAGTAGTATCATAGTTTTGCTATATTAATTGATTTGTAGAATCCCAATACAAATTTGTGTACAAGATTTATTTGATACTAATTTCTCGTGATGTGCGCTATGATACAGTATCTACCTATGATACTCTAATCTTCTCTCTCATCCATAATTAACTGCCACATCAGCATTTTTGGTGGGCTAGGATGCATGATACTAGCTATGATACTAGCACTATGACCAGCCTAAGCTACAACCAAAATCAATAATCTGAGGTGATGACAATTCCAGTTGGTCGGAGAATAATCTGAGGTGATGACAATTCCAAAAATTTTCCAGTCCCGCCCGCGCCTCCCTCCTCCGCTTAAACCCGAGCCCAGAAGCCCAGAACCCTAACCCTAGCACCGCCGGCGCCGCCGCCACCCATTTCCCGTTCGAACGAGGGTCTCGAGCATCGTGCGGGCAGGCGGCGGCGGGGATGGCTCCGTTCGGGGACGGCGCGATGGCGGCGGGTCCGTTCGGCGACGGCGAGGAGGGGGAGGACGACGCCAGGTGGGGCTGGGACCCGCTGCGCAGCGGGAGCGCGCCGCCCACCATGGACGGCGCCGTCGCGGCAAGGATGGCGGCGGACGGGGTGCTGCCTGTTGCCGCCGCCGGCTGTGGCCGCGGCGGCGGCGGGGGACCCTTCTTCTCCGGGGCCGCCGGGCTCGGCCCCAGGTTCAGCGACGTGGGAAGGCACCGCGGGGTCGTAGGCCAGGTGAGATTCCGGGGTTCATCACCGCCCTTTTTTTTTGGTTACTGCTACTACTAGCTTCTACGATGTTTGATGCTTGGATAATGCGGAGCAGGTCGCGCGTGGCCTAGATTAGATTTCCCGTTTACTATGTTTTTGATCTGCGCCTGGCTGCTTCCTGCTCGCGCGAGGGTTCCTGTAGATTCTATTTTTTATCCATTCCAGTTGTTATCTTACAAACTTTCCAGCATGTGAAGACAATTTTCTCCAATACTCCACCTAATAAAGTAAGATTCTAAGTCAATAGTACTATTTTTAGATTCCCGGTTAGCCGCTTAGTCGCGCCCTAGATTCTCATCCTCGCCACCTTCTCTGTTTCCTGCTTCGCCTGGTTAGAGAGGTGTCCTCATCCCGGCTGTTCTTCCATCCGCATCAGGTGATGTTAATCTTTACTTCATTTGGTTTTTTAGCGATGTTTTAATTTAGGTCTCTTCTTTGTTTGTTTGTGTAGCTCCAGCCTGAGTCCCACAACTTCTTGGTTGTCGACGCTGCCATGATTTCTAGGTTGTCGGAAAAATCATACTCGGCCACTGCTGCAGGTTGCTCCTCGCCATCGCTCGCACTGATTGGACTACAGGGGTGAGGTGGCACATGTCACTTTGCCGGCTGTCATTTTCACGGCATGGAGTTTTCCACCACTGCGAGTGACAGCGGTAATGCTAAATCAATCTGCTTGCTGTGTTCACCACTATTTTGATGCCATGAAGTTTTAAGCCATCGCAGCCAGGCGGCGCCCTCTTCAGTAGAGGTATATGTCGCCTCAACCTTTCCAGGTTTTGCACCTCAGCAAAGGACATGTTTTTTTCTTCTGAAAACAGCAATCTAATTGCAGGTCCTAATGTCAAATTATCTATGTTCAGACAAGTAGGCAATTGAAGGACATGTGTTTTTTCTTCTGAAAATAGCAATCTAATAGCAGGTCCTAACGCCAACTTATCTATGTTCAGACAAGTAGGCAATAAGAAACTTTTGTTCAGTGTAAACATACATATAAACATGAGTATAGGCAGCTGCACACTGCACTTCGTGAACTGAGAGATGCGTTATAGTTTGCATGATAAGATGTTCTGAACTGTGTTCAAATGTTCCCCACCCCCTGGCACGAGTGCATTGATGTGCTTTCTTCTTATATGATCATTTCTTGCTTTCTAGCTTTAGAATAAGGCCTTTGTACTGCATGTTTTTACCTCTGTTTCATTGTATTGTTGCTCACCTAGATTTTGGGTATTATGCATTGCCACTGCTCCTGCTTTGCAGATTCAGATATGCAAAGTGATTTGGGTTGGCTATATTTTAACAGTTCTCATTGCCTGGTTTCGCTTTGATTGAGTTTGTTTTAGGTATAACTGCAAGTATGCACAATGGTAAGAAGTGAAGCTATTTATCTATCTGCAATGTGATTGACTGTTTAGGTCTTTCTTGAGTAAACAATTAATCATATAAATAAGACAACAATTTTCTGCATGGGATTTTGTTCTTTATTATAGGTGTTGCTTTCAAACAAATTTTTTGTTTCTTATTTACGGATGTGTTTGCTGAGCAGTTTCTACAAGGTCTAATATAATTTGCCATTCATATTATTTTAGGTGTCAAATATGAACATAATGAAGATATTCCATGTTTACCTATGTTCTAGCCTTAGGCATTGCTCGAATGACCAGCCTAGACATGTATTACTTTTGGGTTCCCTTTTATTCTTATATACTATACAGTTTATCTGATTTACACACAGAGAAGTTGTATTTAGCAGGACTCAAAATTTCAGGTCCATATCCCTTTATTTTAATAAGATGTTTCGAAGGCTCCGGCAATTTGTTTGATTTAAGACATATAAAACCTTATTCATGCAGGTATTTCATTGTACCTTCGAGAGGATGACAGAGATGAGCGCAATGATGACAATATCACCCAGGAGTTCGCTGACTGGAAGTACCACATGCTCGGCAAGTTCGGGCGCCGCATCAGCCTCCATCATCAAAGCACCGACAGCCTGCCCTAGAACCTCTACCGCCTCCACTCTGCGCCCCTCTTGGAGATGGACGCTGCCGGTTTCCAGCCAGACCTGCAGCACCGCAACAATTTACAGTAAGTTATTTTCTCTACTGCGATAAATATAGATGTTATAATCTGTCTCGCTACTTTCGTTTAGACAACCTTAAGAAACGAGGGCCATAGAACTCTGTTGGACAAGATAATACACACACCGCACACAAAGAAAACATGCTCTTAATAATTTAGGCAAGAGAATTATACCAATTAATAGCAGATCGGCCCAACTCAGCTTTCGTGGTTCTGTATTCAATGTAACTATATGCTGCTCCTTGCTCTTCTTTATCCACAAGCTCACTGCCAAAATCAGCAGCGCCCCCCGCCACAGCACGTAGAGGCTCTCCCAGGCCCAGCCAGCGTGGCGGCGCTCTCCCTCTCCAGCAGTACCCGCAGCTTCATCTTGAGCCCGTGCAGCCGTGCGGTTCGAGCTTCGGTGGCGCCCCGTGCTCCAGCTAGCGACGGCGGGACTAACAAATCTCCCTGTCCGGCTAGGTGCTTCTGTTCTTCTCCACAGTTCGCCTTCCACCCCTCACTTCTATAACACCACCCAAGAAGAGGAAAAAACAGGAGCTAGCCACTGAGTCGACTAAGAATAGGTAACTGTCTAAAATTAGTGGAGCTACAAGAGTGTAACTGATCACACCTATATAATCAACTTTTCAGCTGCCTGCCCTTCGAAGTGGCATGATAAAAAAAAGTAAACAAGGAGCTATTCCCTCCCAAAAAACAACATCGTTTGCCACATAAGCACTCCAAATATACACCTACAGGACAAATTACAGGAATCATCGCAATATAGTAACACAGCTCTGTTCTTTTCCCCAATCAGATGGCAAACTCCAATTATCAGAAGAAGAAGAATGCAATGACATTGTGAGCCTATGTACCTTTCTTTTAGTATTCTGTAAAACTAGGTACCTACCTATCCATGTATAATCATCTCAGTTATGCTACTCTTTTCCTATATGACTCTGTTTGCTAAAACTAGAAGCTGCCTTCCTTATGAAAAATTATATCCATGAAAATCACATGTGCTTACCAGGCCGAGGCACTCCAACCAGAATCTACTTCACTCACAAAGAAACTGCATGAAACGAATTACAAATATACCAATAATCTATATGTTTAATTGTTCATATTTGATATAGAAATCCACACAATATCCAGTTGTGCTATCCTTCTTTTATGCTGCTCCATTAGTCCATTTTCTCTAAATAAATGAAACCATGTTGGTTTGGTTCGGTTACTGCAGCTGTTACTAAATTTATCAACTCTCTGCATTGTTGTTTAAAGCGTTTGTGTAGTAATGCTAATATAGTTGTAGGAAAACTGGAAAACTACCTCCTTTTATCTGTGTTCTTTATATTATGAGGTTTTTTTCCTAGAAGATTTAGTGCATACAGACCAAACACAGTATGTCAAAATTAATGTGAAGAAAACTCGAGAGCCTTCTGTTCGTCCACTTAGATTTGAAGCACACAGCTGATGTAGCCAAATTATTAGAAGACAAATTACACAACAGCCATATCTTAACACACGCTCAACTAAATTTGGGATACTTCTTGCTATATTTGTTTCAGCATATTTACATAAGCACAGAGATCGGAGAGGCATGATACTCAAAAGGAGAATGAAACTGTGAACTCCAGCCACTTACGTATGCTAGGGAGGAAAAGAGCAGCATACCAAGATTAGGTCGCATATACCAGCCATTGTGCCGAATCTTGGCCGAAGGTAGATCTCCACCACCACATACACCGTCAAAATCGAACTTCTCCCACTCCTGCCGCCGCCAGTTCCCCCTTGCCCGCGAACTTGCTGGCTGGGCCGGCAACACGGCGATGTAAGAATACTCGACTCCCCCCCGCTCTTCCTAGGTCCCGGTCGCCGACCTCGCCCTCCCCAGCAGCTCGGCTCTACAACTCGGTGCCTACACGTCTGCGTCACACCAGCGGCAGCGTCACTCCTACCTCCGGATCCGCGGGCGGAGTTGCTGCTGCATCACACAACGGTGGTGATGGACGACAACTCGCGGTCAGCACCTGCGCAGGGGTGCCGTTGGCCTGTCGGAACGAGGTCAATCAGCGCGCTCGGCGCTCCTCTTGCGTCTGGCGCAGCCACGCACTCCTTCTCCCGCGACCAGCTAGAGCCGCCCAAGGTACACCACTCCACCTGGGTCTGGCCGTGCGCCGATTCTGCAACTCCGTCCTGCCTCCACTCTCATCTTGACTTCAATTATTGTTGGATTTTGCAACGACGCGGAGAGCGTCCTCCTACTTCCTCCTGCCATGGCTTATCCTCTGCTCCAGGCTTCTCACTCTCTGCTCAAATTGACTTCTTATTCTTTCTTTTTCCTTATTCACTCCCCTTTGCGTGTTTCAGCCAATCACTGTGCCGTATAGAAAAAATATAGTGGTACGACACATTACTGCAGGCTAAAGTGTGTAACACGGCCCACCCATCAATAATGCCGAACCAATAAAACTGTAGTATAAAGTAACCGTTTTTGGGCCGACTAGCGAACATGAGCCCTCCGTTTGGCCTCTTAATTTCTACGCAAGCAATTTTTTTTTCTTCGTTAAAGAAAATATAAGTCATTTCTTTATACCCTTAAAAAAGTAATTTCTTTACCTAAAAAAGTACTACCTATGTCCGTAAAAAGATGTCACAAGTTTGTCTAAATTTAAGTGTATTTAGATATTTTTATTGTATAGATACATCTGAATTTAGATAAATCTCTAACATCTTCTTATGGATGGAGGAAGTATTTTTTCCAGAGACTCAAAGTTATCATCTTTTCTTTATAATTAATCATATTTTTGCAGTTTAATTTGCAGTATAAATTTTTTAGGTACAGCCTAGCAATGATAAACAACAGCATGGGGGTTGCATCATCAACATATTTACTATGAACGATATGACCGCAATACACGTGAATCTTATGTGCAACTTCGCTTCACAGTCACATGGAACCTTTTATAAACAAATCAAATCCTCTACGATATAAATAAATCTTCCAGAAGCAATCTCTTCTTTCTTAAACTCATCTATAATATGTCTCTCATACCACCATCAGCGCTCCTCTTCAAACAATAAAATCCATCAATGATAAAATCTTTCTCCCACACCATGGACAGCACGGGCGCGGCGTGCGCCGCGCCGCACACTTCCTAGTAACCTTGTAAATATAGCAAACAACTCTTATTGAGGAACATTGCTAAGTTATTTTTAATTCTTCAAAAATGTCTAACAGAATCACCTCTGCTTTTCCTTGTTTATGTCCATTTGGTACTATTTGCTTTACCTGCTAGCTGAAACTTATGTTGGAAATTTATTGTATGCAAAATATCTTTTGGTAAACTATGTTTCTCCTTTGCAGGCAATTTCAACAGATGGCTTCTTTTGAATTAGCAAGGAAATGCTCTGAAGTGTCAACAGATGGTGCGCAAGGCAAGGCAGCAGACGGTAATCAAGGCAAGGGAATAGATGGTAAGCAGTGTAACTTAGTTTTCTTGAATCCCTTAAGAAGGGGTTCCTGTTAATTTGCAGCATTCTTTTTATTTCTGCTTTGTTGCTTATACATAGTTGTTTATTTCCTTTTATAGAAAATGAACTGCAGATATTGTACTTCTATGTAATGCATTAATATTGTCTTTAGTCGGATCAATCTGGTGTTCTGTTGCGCTGTAGAAGACTAAGATTGCATATAATAAGGCGATGGGTGATAAGATGCTATTTAATTATATTTCTCCATGATAGTATAAACTTGTGATTGAAGATAAAGAAAAGCTTCAGAATGTTAGATTCAGTGTTCTGTTTCGACTAGCAGTCATCATTATGTTTGCATAACTGTTTCTGTTAAAGCTTTTCATAGAAGCTGCCATTGTCTATCATGTTGTAGGCTCAAGATTGATAATCTCCTTACCCCGTTTCATTGGCATGCAGCGCATTTGTATTACTCATAACTCACTGATGTTTTTCACATGTGTTATGTTGAAATTGCAGTGTCATTGACAAGATTGAAGGCAAGGTATAAATGATGCTTCGGTGCTTAAAGTCTACTACTATGTACCTTTTCCTATAGAACCCAGTTTTCTGTAATGCACGACCTACTTTTTAGCCACTTTGAACATGCATGGTTAATGTCTTCAACCAGCATGGTTAAGCTAAACCCCCTAATTCTTATTCATGTGCTCATAGCCTTAACTGTCTAATAACACATCTCTGTTGAGCTTTTGCTCTCTATATACATTTCGATACGAGGTATTGTTAGAGGATAAAAGTAATTCTTCTTTAAGCCATTATGTTCAGTTTTGGCCTATTACCTGTGTAGAACCAACTAATATTTAGTTGCTACAAATGATTTTATTTTGTACTCTAATATCTTTCCTGTAATAGGCTCCAGAAAGCTTTTGACCTACTGAATTTGTAAGTGCAAATGTTAGACGCTTTTCTTCATGTTATTGCTGCAATTGGATTTTATTTTCGTAATGGGTAATATATAAGAAACATAACTACTTCTGTGTTTAGTCTGTTTATTCTAGATCTGATGGTAGGGTGCTGATATTGGAGGAACAAGCAAGCGAATCGGGAATAAAGAACCTTGTTGGTCAGACAAGTAAGATGGAAGCCAGTTAGATGAACCATGTTAGATGAACCTTGTTGTGTATTTTATCTAATGGTTTCAAACCATGTTGTTCATGATGTGGTGATGAACACTGTTGGTCATGGAAGTTAATTAGATGCATGGATTGTGAATCCTTGAATGTTTCAAAATGTTGGTTTCAAACCTAGATTGCTTGGAAATATTGGTTTTAAACATTGCTTGATTTCTTGAGTGTGATGTATGCTTGATTGTAGATTGCTTGAATGTTTGCAGGCGTATAGCAACCTTAAAAATGCCTAAGAAAATAATCAGCGGCACCAGAATTAAAAGCCTGAAAAAGTAATTGTAGGCATCCTTTAAAAGTGCCGGCAAAAAGTTTAGATGGTATCCCTAGAAAAGTGCCAGTAAAAAGATTTCGTGACATTTTTCAAAAAGTGCCGGCAAAAAGATTCTATGGCATTTTCGGAAAGTGCCAGCAAAATGATTCCATGGCATCTTTCAAAAGTGCTGGCAATACTAACTAGCGGCATTTTTGGAAGTGCCTTAAAATACAATTAACGGCACTTTTCTAAAAATGCTGGCAAAGACCTACATCGACTGGAATAAACGCATCACTTTTTTTTGTGCCTTGAAAAATCTTTGCCGGCACTTTTGGTGCCTTTGCTGGCACTTTTTTGTGCCGGCAATCTAGGTACATGACGCAGTGTACGGCGCAGCACATCTTCCAGTGCCTGTACTTCCCACGCACGTAAGGAACCTAGGGCAAGGGCAGCCTCTGAACTACAGCACGACTCTGAAATCCTCTAACGGAGATGATTGCCCGAGGCCGCGAGCTATCAACCTCCCAGACCACTATTATTATTTTTTCCTAGCTGCTTCTATTAGCACGAGGTACGGTGAGCAGAAGCAATGTTTTTGTGTTTGCTTTGATGCCATGATGCTATGGAGAGAAGAAATATGAAAAACCAGTACGTGGAGAAGGAGCTATGCAATGGTGAGTGGATATAAAGAACATGCTTTGCAGATTCCAACATCAACAGTAGCAATACACACTAGGCGTATAAACTGGCGCATATATAGAACCAATTATCCCAGCACGTCTATAATGGTGATTCAAGATTGTTTTGCGAAAAGTGACTCCATGCAAGATTTTTGGAAAACAAAATAGGAATACCAGCGTATGGTTTACTATATGTATGGATATTTCATTCCATTGTCCTCGAGTAAGATCGTCAGACAATTCACTTTTATTTTGAAAGCCACTCAATTACTTTTTAAGAAAAGAAAGAGCACTATGTATGGATAAATTTGAGCTATTTTTTAAAAATTGTTTTGTAAGATTTTGTACATATCTAGCTAGGTACATAAGAGCAAACTAAGTTTTTTTTTTATCCGTCCCACTCATGCCGCAACGCGCCGTAGCAACGCACGGGCAACTTTCCTAGTAAAGTTAAAATTGAAATCTCTCTTGAACATGTCATGAAAAAGTTGGAGACCATAGAGCAAAATCTCCCAAGTATTGAGACTAATTTGGGAGTATTACTTGATAGCACTGATAAACTTGATAAATCTCTAGGTGGAATTAATGAGAGAATAGCCATCTTAGAAGCTTGTGCTATTCATGATAATCAAACCCAAAGGATTAGTGAACTTGAAGAGGCTATGGGAACCTTGGGTTCAACTTTTTCTTTTATTAAGTTTAAGGAGAAAGCTTATGTGGGTAAGGAGTAAAAGTTCATGTATGTCTCTAAGGTGCCTAAACCAAAAAACCATTATAGGCCTAAAATTGATAAAGCTCTTAATACCACTACAGATAACGGAGCATCTAAGATACCTAATGTGACAAATTATGATGTTGATGCTTCGTCTCTTGATAATACTTGATACACACTTTCTGCGCCTAGCTGAAAGGCGTTAAAAAAAAGCGCTTATGAGAGACAACCCATGATTTTACTACAACACTTTTGTTTTATATTTGAGTCTTGGAAGTTGTTACTACTGTAGCAACCTCTCCTTATCTTTATTTTGTTGCATTGTTGTGCCAAGTAAAGTCTTTGATAGTAGGGTTGATACTAGATTTGGATTACTGCGCAGAAACAGATTTCTTACTGTCACGAAATTGAGCAGCCCCGTCTGTAGGTAACTCAGAAAAATCTGCCAATTTACGTGCGTGATCCTCAGATATGTACGCAACTTTCATTAAATTTGAGATTTTTCATCTGAGCAATATAAGTGCCTCAGAAAAATTCGTCTTTACGGACTGTTCTGTTTTGACAGATTCTGCCTTTTATTTCGCATTGCCTGTTTTGCTATGTTTGATGGATTTCTTTGTTCCATTAACTTTCAGTAGCTTTGTGCAATGTCCAGAAGTCTTAAGAATGATTATGTCACCTCTGAATATGTGAATTTTTGATTATGCACTAACCCTCTAATGAGTTTGTTTTGAGTTTGGTGTGGAGGAAGTTTTCAAGGATCAAGAGAGGAGGATGATACAATATGATCAAGGAGAGTGAAAGCTCTAAGCTTGGGGATGCCCGGTGGTTCATCCCTGCATATTTCAAGAAGACTCAAGCATCTAAGCTTGGGGATTCCCAAGGCATCCCCTCTTCATCGACAACATTATCAGGTTCCTCTAGTGAAACTATATTTTTATTCCATCACATCTTATGTGCTTTACTTGGAGCGTCTGTATGTTTTTATTTTTGTTTTGTTTGAATAAAATGGATCCTAGCATTCATTGTGTGGGAGATAGACACGCTCCGCTGTTGCATATGGACAAATATGTCCTTAGGCTTTACTCATAATGTTCATGGCGAAGGTTGAAACTGCTTCGTTAAATTGTTATATGGATGGAAACGGAAATGCTACATGTGGTAAATGGTATAATATCTTGAGTAATTTGATACTTGGCAATTGTTGTGCTCATGTTTAAGCTCTTGCATCATATACTTTGCACCTATTAGTGAAGAAATACATAGAGCTTGCTAAAATTTGGTTTGCATGATTGGTCTCTCTGAGGTCTAGATATTTTCTAGTAAGGGTCGAACAACAAGGAAGACAGTGTAGAGTCTTATAATGCTTGCAATATGTCTTTTATGTGAGTTTTGTTGTACCGGTTCATACTTGTGTTTGTTTCAAATAGCCTTGCTAGCCTAAGACTTGTATTGAGAGGGATTACTTCTCATGCATCCAAAATCCTTGAGCCAAACACTATGCCACTTGTGTCCACCATACCTACCTACTACATGGTATTTCTCCGCCATTTCAAAGTAAATTGCTTGAGTGCTACCTTTAAATTTCTATCCTTTATCCTTGCAATATATAGCTCATGGGACAAATAGCCTAAAAACTATTGTGGTATTGATATGTACTTATGTATCTTATTTCTTATTAAGTTGCTTGTTGAGCGATAACCATGTTCCTGGGGACGCCATCAACTACCCTTTGTTGAATATCATGTGAGTTGCTATGCATGTTCGTCTTGTCTGAAGTAAGGGTGATTTATCATGAGTTGAATGGTTTGAGTATGCATATTGTTAGAGAAGAACATTGGGTCGCTAACTAAAGCCATGATCCATGGTGGAAGTTTCAGTTTTGGACAACAATCCTCAATCTCTTATGAGAATATTATTTGTTGCTGAATGCTTATGCATTAAAGAGGAGTCCATTATCTGTTGTCTATATTGTCCCGGTATGGATGTCTAAGTTGAGAATAATCAAAAGCGAGAAATCCAATGCGAGCTTTCTCCTTAGACCTTTGTACAGGCGGCATAGAGTACCCCTTTGTGATACTTGGTGAAAACATATGTATTGCGATGATAATCCATGTTAATCCGAGCTAATTAGGACAAGGTGCGGGCACTATTGGTATACTATGCACGAGGCTTGCAACTTGTAGGATATAATTTACATAATGCATATGCTTTATTACTACCGTTGACAAAATTGTTTCTTGTTTTCAAAATCAAAGCTCTAGCACAAATATAGCAATCGATGCTTCCCTCTGTGAAGGGCCATTCTTCTAATTTTATGTTGAGTCAGTTTATCTACTTCCTTCTATCTCAGAAGCAAACACTTGTGTTAACTGTGCATTGATTCCTACATACTTGCATATTGCACTTATTATATTACTTTATGTTGACAATATCCATGAGATATACATGTTATAAGTTGAAAGCAACGCTGAAACTTAATCTTCCTTTGTGTTGCTTCAATGCCTTTACTTTGAATTTATTGTTTTATGAGTTAACTCTTATGCAAGACTTATTGATGCTTGTCTTGAAAGTACTATTCATGAAAAGTCTTTGCTATATGATTCAGTTGTTTAACCATTGTATTTACCATTGCTTCGGATCGCTCCATTCATTACATGTGCTTACAATAGTATTGATCAAGATTATGATAGCATGTCACTTCAAATTATCTTTGTTATCGTTTACCTACTCGGGACGAGGAACTAAGCTTGGGGATGCTTGATACGTCTCAAACGTATCTATAATTTCTTATGTTCCATGCTACTTTATTGATGATACTCACATGTTTTATACATACTTTATGTCATATTTATGCATTCGGAACCTATTGCAGAAGGCAGTTGTTGTTTTCTGCTGTTTTTGGTTTCAGAAATCCTAGTAAGGAAATATTGTCGGATGGACGAAATCAACGCCCGGGGCTTATTTTTCCACGAAGCTTCCAGAAGACCGAGAAAGTGGGGCGCCGAGGCGCCACCACACTAGGGCGGCGCGGCCCAGGGGGGACCGCGCGGCCCTAGCGTGTGGGGCCCCCGTCAGCCCTCCGACTCCGCTCTTCCACCTACTTAAAGTCTTCTTCGCGAATACCCCGTGAGAGCCACGATACGGAAAACCTTCCGAGACGCCGCCGCCAATCCCATCTCGGGGATTCAGGAGATCGCCTCCGGCACCCGGAGAGGGGAATCATCCGAGAGGACTCTTCACCGCCATGGTCGCCTCCGGAGTGATGTGTGAGTAGTTCACCCCTGGACTATGGGTCCATAGCATTAGCTAGATGGTCGTCTTCTCCTAATTTTGCTATCATTGTCGGATCTTGTGAGCTGCCTAACATGATCAAGATCATCTATTTGTAATGCTACATGTTGTGTTTGTTGGGATCCGATGAATAATGAATGCTATGTTATGTTGATTATCAATCTATCATCTATGTGTTGTTTATGATCTTGCATGCTCTCCGTTATTAGTAGAGGCTCTGGCCAAGTCGTTACTTGTAACTCCAAGAGGGAGTATTTATAGTGGGTTCATGCCTCCATTAAATATGGGACACAGAAAGTTCTAAGGTTGTGGATGTGCTGTTGCCACTAGGGATAAAACATCAATGCTATGTCTAAGGATGTATTTTGATTACATTACGCACCATACTTAATGCAATTGTCGTTGTTTGCAACTTAATACGGAAGGGGTTCGGATGATAACCTGAAGGTGGACTTTTTAGGCATAGATGCATGCTGGATAGCGGTCTATGTACTTTGTCGTAATGCCCAATTGAATTTCACACTACTCATCATAACATGTATGTGCATGGTCATGCCCTCTTTATTTGTCAATTGCCCAACTGTAATTTGTTCACCCAACATGCTATTTATCTTATGGGAGAGACACCACTAGTGAACTGTGGACCCCGGTCCATTCTTTTACATCGAATACAATCTACTGCAATACTCGTTCTACTGTTTTCTGCAAACATCATCATCCACACTATACATCTAATCCTTTGTTACAGCAAGCCAGTGAGGTTGAAAACCTCACTATTAAGTTGGGCAAAGTATCTTGGTTGTGTTGTGCAGGTTCCACGTTGGCGCCGGAATCTCTGGTGTTGCGCCGCACTACACTCCGCCGCCATCAACCTTCAACGTGCTTTTTGACTCCTACTGGTTCGATAACCTTGGTTTCTTACTTAGGGAAAAACTTGCCGCTGTACGCATCATACCTTCCTCTTGGGGTTCCCAACAGACGTGTGCTTTACCGTCACAAGCAGCAATGCTCTTGATTTTTCAAATGCATTTTAAATCCATTTAAAATGTCAGAAAAATCCGGTAAAAAATGTCAAGAGTCACTAGTGGAGAAGAGGCCTTTCGTCCCAAGCCCCTGGAAGCAAATGTCCCCGTTTTGAACCAAACCGGGACTAATGGGGGCATTGGTCCCGGTTCGTTCCGCGCGTATCCCACCCATTGGCCCCGGTTCGTTTGGACCCTTTAGTCCCGGTTCGTAATACCAACCGGGTTCGTATTACCAACCGGGACTAAATGTCTAAGTTTAGCTTTCGGTTAACCGGGTTTTTTTTGCCCCACACACCCCCGGATCGCCTTTTTTAACACTGTAAAATAGAAAAGAAAATGATAGAAAATTCAGAAAATAAAATGTTTTTAGATTCTTGTATGTTACGCAACCTACTATTAGGGAAAATTAACAAATTTGAATTTTCATTTTTTTTGCAAAAAAGGTTTGAGAAATGGTAAAACCGCATTAATTTTTGCATACGATGTCGGAAAAAACGTATAATATATCAAAATCATCGTGGGTTTACCCGGTTAGCCAATTTTTAGATTCTCAAAATTTCAAATGAAAATATGAAAGCAGGAAGATTTTAGTTTTTGCCAGAAATTCAGGATTTTCTATTTTTACATTTTTTAAATTAATAATTTCATCATGCATAAAGATTACTATTATTTAACCATATAGTTAGCCAATTTTTTAGATTTTCAAATTTTCAAAATAATTATTAAAAAATTAAATATTAAAGAACAATTATAATACAAATTTAAAAATTAATATTTATAAAAAATACAATTATAATACAATTATAACAACATGTTATTACTTCATTAATTTTGTTTATTAAAATAATTATTTGGAATTCGAACAGTAAATAAGTGTGACATCGATCAACATGTTAATAGAATTGATATGATACTAGTATCACAACATGCGCGTGAAGCACTTGGAAGCGGGACGGGAAAGGAACTTGGAAGTTAAGCGTGCTAGTGCTAGAGTAGTGGGAGGATGGGTGACCGAGCGAGAAGTTGGACCACAGGTAAGTAATTTGATTAGAGATTAAGTGTAGTTACAGAGTAAACTAGTTAAATAATTGAAATACTAGAAATTCTGAAAAAAAAGGAGCGAAAAATAATTGGGCATACCAAAATGGATGACTAAAGGGGAGAGCCTTTAGTCCCGAATGGTTGGTCCCGGTTCCAAAACCAGGACTAAAGGACCTTACCAACCGGGATTATAGGCCCTTTTTCTACTAGTGAGTTCTATGTCCTCGTTAAGTCGTCTCAGAAAAACTGATGTGTTGGGTGTCATATTAAAAAAGACAAAATTTGGTGTAGGACATAAAATAAGTCGATGATATGTACGCACCAACTTTTTGTCCTTGATATTGTATATGTTTATGATGCACACTCCATGTTGTATTGTAGGTGACACCAGTGGCTCCTTTTGTCGAAGATGCTTCGGCTGCTGGCTCCAAATCCGGCCTTGTGCAAAAAATGAGGACCCTAAACTTTCCTTTACCATTTTTACCATTCATTGCTCTAAACTTGTTCGAAGAGAACAAGCGAGTCCATGAGAAAGTTGAAGTCTTGACGAATCTGTCGCATTTTAACAAGGTCTTCTGGACCAACAAATCAAAGGTTGCGATCATTGCAAAATTCCAGGATCGGGTGCAAGAGGTGCATCGGTTTTTTGATAAATGTCACGAAGGATTGAGGATGATATGGAAGGCCATGTTTCCTCTTAACCGGGTTCCTCCAACGCTGCTGGCCTTGATGTCGAATTTTAGGAATGTCGAAAGGGTTCGCACTTTGGTGCGTAGCCAACTTCTTGCTGAAGCAGAAACAACTTTTGCTTTTTTGCTATCTCAGCATCCTTCGCTGCACTTGGAAGCAATCGCTAAGGCTGATGCTGACGTGAACCAATACTTATCCCTCGTCAGAGACCCTGCCTCCATTATAGTTGCTAGATTGAAGGTTAGTTCTGAAGCGAACTATGCAGTTGAAGCGCCTCATGAGTAGTTTGTCGCTTTGCTCGTCTGTGCAAGCGAGACATTTGTTGTAAATTAACTTGTTTGCACAATGTAATGATCATAGTGATGTTGGTGCTCACGGAGACGAGCAAATCTTTGAAGTCGATAACTTTTTCCATTCTGATAAAGCATTGTTGCTTTCTAGAAGTGTCTTCAGGTGCCGATGGCAACTTTTTGAGTACTGCTAGTTTAGCTGCAGGCTTTGGCGTGCTAGCCCTTTGGCATCGGTATTATGATGCTTGTATTTGTTAAAGTGTCAGCAGCAAATTTTCTGAGTGATCAGCTCATGTTGCAGGTCCAAGGGACCCGTATTAATCGCAACTTTGCTTAGAATCGAAAATGTATTTTTTGTATTTTATCGGCAACAGCCCCCGAGTCAATCGAGGGACTCATGTGCACTATCGGCTTCGTAGCTCGAGTAAGTTTTAGCGTACCAGCGTGGGCCTTTTCTAATTTGTACTATTTCCATCGATTCCAGCACTCACATGTTCCCTAAGGCTTTCGTAGAAATTGTTTGTGTTTTGTCGTATTTACGAAGGTCCTTTGGTTATCATCGACTGCAGCACCCGAATATTTCATGAGGCTTAGATGAAACAATTGTACACAACTCCCAAGTTTTTATCGAGTTTGTTTATTATATTATGATTTTTCTATGGTCACGGTGCATGACGTGAAGCAGAGATCTTGAGAATTTGTCGGGTGTCCCGTATCGATTGGATACTTCATATGGAATAAAACTTGCATAGACGAAACTTGAACTTTATTAATAAGCTTGCAAGAAAAATTAAGCTAAACAGCTATGGCTTAAAAAGCCTTATTGAAAGTAAAATTTCTATGAAAGGTAAAGATATATACCACCACTCGTCTTCTTAAGTAAGAGGAGGGTCTTCCTGAGTTTGTCCAACGTTTGCTGACGTGCCGATAGCTTCCAACGCGGTGGCGATAGCTTCTCTTGAGGCATTGGTAACTGATGTCAAAGTATTAGTGACTTCTGTCGAGGCACTAACAACTTATGCCGAAGTTTTGATGAATGGTATTGGTGTAACAGGATCATCAGGCTGTTTCTTCGACTTCTTGATGCTCTCTACCTCCTTGGGTTTAGATTCCTTGTCTTCAAGAGCTAATTTTTTGGGAATAATATCCAAGGTCTTGATTTCCTGCTTTATCCCAAATTTAGCGGCAATCTTCTGAAACTCTCGATCACAATTGTCCGATTGAGAAAAGCTATCATGAACCGTGATATTTGTTCCATCGTTGACTGGCATCTTGAGCTTTAGATATGCATCATGAGGCACATCCATGAATTTGGCATAAGCTAGTCTTCCAAGGATAGTGTGGTACTCTGATTCCCAATTCACCACCTCGAACTCGAGCCTTTCCCTCCTAAAATTATCGGGTTTTCCAAAGACAACATTCAAGGAGATCCTGCCGACAGGGTATGCTGGCAAGTTCGGAACAATGCCATGCAAACTTGTATCAGATTCTTGCAACATATCGGCTGTAATTCCCATCGCTTCGACCGTACTTGCGAATATTAGATTCAATCCACGTCCTCCGTACATAAATACTTTGCTCATGTTGAATCCACCAATTTGGGCTTCGAGTACCAAATCAGAGTGGCATGGTCTCGGAATAGACATCGGGTGGTCGGCTCTGTTGAACAAGATGCTTTGTGAAAACCAGTCCATGAATTCAGGAACGTTGGCCATGGTAACTTCTGCGAGATTGATTTCTTGCGTAAGTTTCTTCATCTCTCTCCTGGAGACACCAATTTTGTGGATCATTATCATCTATCCTCGAGGTGGAGGGAAAGCTTCATTGGGTGCGCGAGGCTGAACTTGCTGAACTGGATGTTGTGTTGGAGGCGGTGGGTTAGGGAGCTGTGCTCCAGGTACCATATGGTACGCTTGCCCTTTACTTGACTCATAAAACTTCTGAAACTCAAGAAACTGCCGGCAGTCCCTAAGCAGATGACTCGATTTCTTTGTGTTCTTTTTCGGGTCGATGTATGCATGTATGTAACAGAGAGCATTCAGCAGTTCTGCAAATGGCAGCTCTGGCACTCGTGGTGGTCGATCCTTGTAATTGCCTCGACTTCCTCTGGCCTCGCTGTGGTTGTTGTCCCGGCGATCATCATGTATGTCGCTGCGCCGATCATCATACCGGTCGTCACGTCGATCAGTGTATACTGCATCAATGATGTTGGTGTCGCCGAAGGTTTCGTATCCACGGTCTCTCCTCTTTTTGCGACAATCGCGTCGATAACCCAAATCGTGTCCGTGCTTCTAGTCATCCTCTTCGTCATCACTGCGTGGGCGTGGTTTCCGCACATAGTCTTCTCCATCAGCCCAGCTATTGGCGATTTCCATGAGTTTGATGATGGTCTTCGGCTTCTTACGATTGAGTTCTTCAATGTAAGATTCATGTTGGATACCATCACTAAAATCCTTGATTGCCCTGTCGATGGAGACATCTTCGGCAGCGTTCAGAAGCTTAGTGAAGCGCCCGATGTATGCCCGCTTCGGCTCCTTCGGCTTTTGGTGACATTGGCGTAATTCTTCAATTCCAATGGGTCTTCTGTATGTGGCTTGGAATTTTTTACGAAAGCATCGACCAAATCTTCCCAGGATCTAATAGATCCCTTCAGCAGACTTCTCAACCATGCTCGTGCCGAATCTTTTAGGTATAGTTGTAGATATTGCATTGCCGCCACTTAGTTCCCCTTATGCAAGATCACAGTTTGTAAGTAATCGTCTATCCATGACCTTGGCTCCTGCTGGTCGTCGTATTTGGCAGCATCGACAAGAGTTGGCTTGAATCTCTTCGATGGCATTGCCTCCCTAATCTTGCGACTAAGACAATCGGCACCACGGAGCTCTCCATCATGCTCTTGGGTTTCTTCGAAGTCATCGTTGTCGAAGCCAACATGTGTAGCACGTCGGCGGCGAGCTTTATCGATTTTATTCTATGTGATATCGTCTTTCGATGATGAACAATGTTTAGAGCCGCTACCATGGTGTGTAGTTTTCTCCTTCCTAGGGGTGAGCTTGTCCCCGAGGATAGCTAGACTTTGCAGGGCGCCCCGATGAGCTGATGCCATCGGGTTTTCGGATGTTGGTTGATTATTGATTAGATAGGCCACAAGGTTGGATGTCGCTTCTTCGATAGTTTTGGGCCTAAGCATGCCCGATGTATCCATTGTCATGAAAGAATTGGAGATGTTTGATGTAATCTCCTTTCCGTTGGCTTCCGAAAGGCAATGAATACGCGACGATGCCTTCTAGGTCCTTGGTTGCTTCTAGAGGCACTTCCAGGAGAAGATAGCCCCCTTCGTCGTTCGCTTGACATATCGGCGGCCTGCCGGCGTCGATCAAGTTCATCTTTCTCATTTGCTAGCCGAACTCGGTTTTTCTTCAGGATAATATGATACGCGCTAAGTGTGCATGCCGATACTCCGATGGGGAGGCGAGTGTTATTGACTACAGCGCTGTGCGGAGCTTCCCACTCTTCATTGGTGACATAGGTATGCCTAAGTGGCATGTCGCATGAATACCCCTGGTTCATAATTGACGTAGAAGGACCATGGACTCGAAGATTTGGAGGCACAGAAGATTAAAGATGTTCGGATTATGAAAATAGAGTTATTATAGGAAACTTGTATCAATATAAGAAAAGGCCCAGTGCGGCCCGATAATCTATAATTGTACGACACAGAAAAGCCTCGGCTTCACCTCCTATATAAAGGGGAAGCGGAGGCGAAATAAGGATCAAATCATTGCATACCCTAGCCTCTGTGTTTTGTTGAGTTGGATGCCTTAATTCGTCTGACAACCTTCGAGATCTACTTGCCCTCTACTTTCTACGAAAACCTAAGTCTACAATCTGTAGGCATTCACGAGTTAATCCCTCATCACTTGGTGACAATATATGTGCTGTCAGCATTGCTACCGCTAGCCTCGGCATCTCATCTCCTCTCGCGATTGACACTTGGGGTGTGCTCACCGCCGGATCGGAGATCTCGGCTCCCGTATGAAGGTTGAGGATAACACTGATTTGGCGACGAGTCGCTTGTATTGCGGCTATGGCGGCGATGTTGTTGATACTTTCTTCGTTGGAGGAGTACTTGGTGTTGAAGATGAACGTTGAAGCGCCCAAGCCAAGTCCATGCCTGGTGTCGTAGTTGATGCAGTAGTACGATGTTAGATCCGATGATCCGGAATCGTCAAATCTGACAGACATGGAAGACGTGGTACGACACGATGATGGTGATGATAAAGGCGCCGGAGTCGACACCGATGACGAAGCCGATAGATGGGCCGCGATTGGTGATGAAGCAGTAGACGTAGCAGTCGATGAAGCCGTGGTTTTCGTTTCACCAGGAGCGATCGAGCCCGAGAGCCGAAGAAGGCCCCCTAAGTCGACGCGGAAGTGGACACTCCCGAACGTCATGTCCATCCTGCCGCTCAGGCCCGAGAAGGCCGGACGTGACGTGTTGGTGCGGAGTAAAGTAGCCGGACCCAAAAAGAATTGAGTTCCCCGAGCTTGGCCATGATGGAGCCGATGATGGCGGTGATGCCAGCAGAGTTGTAGACGACACGATCGGAACATCCGATGAAGTGCCTTGTACCAATAGGGTTCTCACAGACAACGCCAGTTATTGAGGGAGCTCCTTGGCAATGCCCACCGTGAGGAGCTTAGGGTTGACGGAATACTGTAGGCTAGCACGAGAAATCGGATAGCAGACAAACGGGGAGAGAGATTTACCAAGGTTCGGGGCCCTTGATGAGGTAAAACCCATACTTCCTGCTTGTCTGATCTTGATTTATCAATTAACAAGGATTACAATGGGGTAGCCGATAGACTACTATGGTTGACTCGCCGAGAGGCAATGATTCTAGGGTTTGTGCTAAGTTGCGGTGGTTCTACGTATTGTTGTTCTTTCGTTCGGCGGACCCTCTCATGGCCTTCATATAGCAGGCCAGGTCCCGAGAGTCCTGTCCAAAGTCGACTAGGTTACATTGAGATCTAATCTAATCATTTATTTAACGATTCCTTCTTGTCTTGTTCATCAAGAAGTTGTCTCCTGGTAGGTCTCCTTCGTTGCAACCAACGTATGGGTCCACCTTGGTCTTGGACAATCTTGGTGGACCCCTAGTTGGGTCAAGGGAGGTAGACTAATGTCGGGTACCCGAAGGGTAATTCGCACATCAGTGTGTCAATAAAATAAAAAGTTCATGTATGAATTTTACATGCATCAACATCTCCAAGCCTAACCTATGCTCGTCCTCGAGCATGAAGGCGATATAACAAGTAGTACTACCCAAAGTTATATTTCTTGTGCACTACATCAATGTTCAACAATAAGTTATCATGTGAAAAAATAAATGAGACTGCTAAGACATTTAAGCATTTAATATCATTTGGTCGAGATTTTTTATTTTTTCTTTTCTATATGTGGACAATTGAGTAACAGAAAGTAAGTATATTAATGCATGCTAGCACTTTAATAGAGCATTTATTTTTGGATATACAACTCAAACTCATGTTAACAGTAGTCGATATAACAAGTAGTACTACCCAAAGTTATATTTCTTGTGCACTACATCCATGTTCAACAATAAGTTATCATGTGTAAAAATAAATGAGACTGCTAAGAACATTTAAGCATTTAATATCATTTGGTCGAGATTTTTTTCTATTTTATTTTCTATATGTGGACAATTGAGTAACCGAAAGTAAGTATATTAATGCATGCTAGCACTTTAATAGAGAATTTATTTTTGGATATACAACTCAAACTCATGTTAACAGTAGTCATAAGAATGGCTATTGCTAAAGTGAGAATAATTATGGTTTATATGTTTGACTCCTTACAAGTTGAATGTCTCATGCCCGTTGCCACAAGTACCCAGACTACGTGCTATTCAACTTAGGATCACAACATATCCATCATCATATGCATATTGTTTCAGATAAGGTGGTATTGAGGTACCTCTTGCCCTATTGTATGAAGAGGCTTTTAGGACTATCCATACTCAAATGACAAGATAAATAGACAAATGGAACCCTTAGCGATTCTATTTATTTACGAAGGCTTTTAATTTAAAAGGCTTCATAGGTTGTCCATGATGTAAACTTCAACCATGATGTTTAGCTAGGTTAGCGCCCAATGCTTCCTCTAGCGCATATGCATACTCAAAAACTTTGATCATATCCAGCTCATTTCACGCTGATAGATATCCATAACCAAAAGAATACATGACATCAAAAAAAAGTAAAACTGATAAGTGTTCCCCATGCATGACAACATTGTTCTACTATCAATCAACTAATAAATTGTCAAACATATAACATACATAATTAGAATCACAATGAGTTTTTCCCACATATTATTTTCTCATGAGCTTTAAATTACATGGAAAGAGATAATTTTAGTTCAAAGGAATAGCACATATATTATACTTGGAATATAATTTTCTATATAGGTAGATATGGTGGACACTGCTGGAATATCTTGGTTTACAGGGATTGGGATTGGGATGCACAAGTCTTTTTCTTGTTTGCTTACTTTTGGGGATAGCAATAGGGAGAAACTTGACCATCTATACATGCAAAAGTGTCCATAGTGCTAATCATTTCTTATTAGATAAAGTAACCTAGAGTTAACCATCTATGCATGTGAATAAGAGATAGCACTAAAAATGACACTTGCAAATCATCATTCATTAAAGCATAGGAGGCAAAAAAACGTATGCATAACTTTTATTTCCCTTCCCCTTTTCCTTAAATAGCATGTAATTTTAACTTTATTTTATTCCAGTAGCTCTTTCATTAACATATTAATCATCTCATCACGATAGTCTTATTTATTCCAAAAGTAGCATTCAATGTGTATATAAAACTATGCAAAGATGCCCCAAGTTTATGCGACAATCTTATGTTCCTAAAAACCCAAGTTTAGAGGTTTGGAAATCGAGAGTGTGATAGGTCATTGATCATCAAATCACAGGTCAATGCATGTTTCACAAACATTTCTTTAAAAGATTGCTTTTATTATAAACACTATGACTGTCAGTCTTGACATACCCTAGAGTCATTTGTTGGAAATTAAGGAATAATGTAGTACTCCTCAAATACCCTACAAAAATGTGGTACTCCTTAATTGATAACCATGTTCTTATCCACACACTCAAATATCCACTTTCTCCTATTCCAAGTTTCCAACAATGCAAAATATTAAGAAAGAATGAATCAAAAGTTAAATTTGGCATCGTCTTCCACTCTGATCAACAATGAAGACTGAGAGAAATTCATGTTTGCATGGATCCCACTCTCACATGTCGTCGACTAGGCAAACTACTCTCTCGGCGAGACACATACCCATACCAAGTCTACCTTGTTTTTCAACTATCTAGTATGAGATGGAAACCACACGGATTCCATTCCATCTGTTGTAAAAAAATATGTAACACTATGATTCGATCAATAAAATGCGACTAGGCTTTCCCTAAAAAAGAATCTAGTTTGCTCAAACATGCAAACTAGCCAGCTCACTGAATTATTTTGCTATACAATTATTTATATCTAAGTAATGCAAGTTAATGGCTGATTATTAACCAACTAAAGATAAACCAGGAAGATCAATAAGATTTACTTTAGAAAATTACACTTGTATATGACACTAGTATATATGGTTGGAGGTCTAGGACTGACATGTTACCAAGAAAGCGGTGAAGACTGTGTAACGATGCAACATAGTCATCATGGCACATAGCAATACATATTGCACGAATTGGACGAGGCAAAAAAATCAAGGGGGTGGGGGGGGGGGGGGGATAAACCAAATGTATTGACACTTTTTCATTGCCCTGCATCCCAACGTATAGGATGTATTATGTTGCGCCATAATTTACATGATGAAGATCCGGAGCTAATATCGCATTACATCATCAATTCAAAGGCATCCGTCTGCTCTTCAGCCAAAAAGTTGTTGTTAAAAACGAGTTTTAGGTGAGATTGCCATGTAATTTGGATCCCATAAAACGAACAAATAATTCACTTAGGTAAAAATGGGAAATGCTAACAGGCATGAACTATATGAGATGATATGTCAAGGTAGCAACATAATAGCTATAAGAAAAAAATGAGAAAAATATTTCTGGGTTGCCAAACCTGAGAATGAGGATGCAAAACACACTTGCATTGATCATGGCCTGGTGCATAAATATGTACTAGGCATTGAACTAATCAGCTATCCACTCCACAAGTATTGCAAGATTAGGCAATCGCAAGGTACCTAACAGTAAGAATCTCAACATATTTTCCCCTTTCCTAGATTACGTGTAAACAGTAAGTAGATGAATATATTAACTTGCACAATTATGCCTCAAATAAAGTTCAAATTTCATTCCCAAATATGCATATTCACCAGACTTCTAAGTTCTAACCCTCCAAGTAACAAAATAAAGATGGTGATATCATGTACTCCCTCCAATCCCTAATATTTTTTTGGAGCATCAGTTCAATTTAGCCCAAATTTGAACTAAAGCCCCAACACTTACTATAAAATCGGAGGGAGTAGTACATCTACTAGAACACATGGAACAAAAGGAATAGCCGGATTTTTCTAGGGAAACATGGATGTGCTACAGGTTGCTTTAAGATTGAAAGATGACCTAATAACACTACAAGTTGCTTATAAAAAAAGAGGCAAACGAACATGCATGAAAGAAATAATGTAGGTGGGTAAGCCAAGACCATTTATACAATGAAAATCTTCATGGATTCAAATGATGATAATCATATCATACAACCAGCAAGGTTTGTTATTTGAGAAAGGGTGAAATCACAAGAGGAATAAGCATGACTTCAAAAATACATGACATTTTTTTTGTATAGAAAACACGTACGCAACAAAATTTAAATAACCATCCAATATAGTGAAAAGGGGTAGATGTAAAACACCCGCATTGAGGACTTATTCCCTCAGCTAGCCTAAATGCCACACCTAAATGTATCAGAAATAAAATACATTTTTTCTATTTTTCTAATACTTTTATAACTCGAAACATACCTAATTATTGACTACAATTTTTCTCGGCATTGTTCGATTCAATACCTAGCCCCAGATTTCCCTAATTAGTCCATTATCAACAGAAACAAGACCAAGACCATTAGATGTACCACAGACAATAATATAATGCAATGCTAGAACATGAGTAACAAACAATCAGGTCTACAGGGAGGTCAACATTCGTGTGTTGTTAACAAACACAAAAAACACTTAGAGATAGAGCTTTCTCTTTCAACGTCCCATTTTTAGTGTTTGATGACAACACACAAATTTTCAATTCATAATAGATATTATGATAGAAAGAAAAGCTTGTAAAATCTTGATAGAGCTCCCCCTCAATGTGTGCACATTTGACAATTGCTTTTGAATACAAGTAAACATAAATTTTAGAGAAGATCCCCCTCATCCTTACAAACCAAGATAGGCATAACACAAGATATAGAGTTTTAGGAGTAGCTTTCACACATTTTCCTTGAAAAGTACAAAACTCGTCTAATAGATATCAATATGACTCCAATACAAGATGGTAATAGATATAAATATAGAGAATAAATCCAACCGTATCATAGAAATGGACAAAGATGTCCATAGTCCCCATCACCACCTACTTAAAGTTATTACAAACAAAACTTCACTATGATAGAAGAAAATTCAACTTACGATAGCCGTGGCATCATTGCGATGAAGAAAAAAAAAGGAACACACAAGAAAATGATGTCCAGCCCATTCAAATTACCATGAATATTCTAATAGAACAAATTCCCCCCTTGGCATCGGTACAGCAAAAAGGGCAAAGAACGTACTAAGCATCCCAAGGAGATCACTCATCGGCATTGTAGTCCTCATCTTCATCTTCATCGCCTTTTTCACCTTGTGCTTCTTCTTCTTCATCATCCATGGTCTCCTTGCCCTTAGCCTTCATCATAGAAGTGACATCGCCGAAGTCTGACCAATGAACACTTGAGGTGTTGTACTCGGCATAGGGAATGGTGGAGTTGGAGAGGCTTGCGGAAGGAGAAGGGACCAACTCTTCATCGACACGGTGGTGAGCATCATTGGCGAAGTTACATTGATTCTTGAGGATTTGCTTCTTTTGCTTCTGCACCTTGCGAGTGTAGCGATATTTGGAATAGTACGAGATGCTTACGTAAATATATTTAGAAGATAAAAGTACCACAAAAAAATTAATATTTTCATGTGCTTCTTACATCGAGGGGTGCTTGTCACTAAAGATAACATGTAAAAGAGGAATTGGAAAGAAAGTACTAAGTATTTTTTTATCGAGATGAAACAATCTAACACCTTTTTTATACTTGCCCACTAGCATAAGTCATTTGGCACATTTTTCGCGCGGCCTTTAACATTATACCCCGTGTAAATGTTGGGCAGCTTTTAGAGAACTAGCATAGTGACCCGCGCAATAAGTACCGGGAAATAAAATTAAAATGCAAAGGTAAAAAAAAGGTTATGTCGCTGAGGGCCTCTAATGTGGCCTTCGCTGTACACCTACCACTCCACGTGACAGGAACCCATGTCAACGGCTATGGTTTTGCTGACGGACACCCTTGGCATAATGGCACGTATGGCGACATTCTCTTCGAGAAAACCCACATTTATGGCGAGGACCATGTTTGCCGACGACCTTCGTTGTCCACCTACCACTCCACGTGACAGGAACCCATGTCAATGGTTATGATTTGGCCCACGGACACCCGACATTCTCTTCCATAAAACCCACCTTTATGGTGAAGATCAGGTTTTGCCGCCGACCATTTGAGAGCGCTTAACATGTCTGCATATATGTAGGCCAACCCTATATTGTGCCATATGTTTGTGTTTTAAACAGAGCGGCAAATCCATTTTTGAAGCCACATGATATGTACGTGGATAAATATATTGATCAGATTAAACTTTTAGAAATTATTACTGTTGTATATGCCGAGGGCCTCTAATGTGGTCATCATCGGCATACAGCTACCGCTGCCAAACTTCCATCACTATTGCATAACTGCGGGATCACATGGCAGGAATCTATGTCGACAGTTATAGCTTTTCGATGGACACTCTTTGCATAAAGGCATGCATCCAACGACAAGATTTTGCCAACGGTCTGTCCAGAAAATCCCTTGTATACCTACGTGTATGCCGACGGCCATCTTGGAGCGCTGAGCATGTCGGCTTGTATGCCGATAGACCATATATCGTGCCAGCTGTTGTATTTTAAACAAAACACGAATTCAATTGTCCTTCCCTATATTGATTAGATCAACTTTGCGCTACACATTTCTTTCAGTATGGGTATTAGTTTTATATATTTGGTCACTCTACATTCCGGTCAAAATCTAGATGTTTTTCTACCTCTAATTTATTGACATACATTTAGTTTAGATTAGAATCCTAACGGAAAGCCAATTTCAACTTTTCCTTTCACGTGTAATAGCCATGGTGATTTTTTCCTTCTAAAAGATCAAGTGATAGTGCTTTTCTATAACCGTTTCCAGGCTACTCCTTTTAAATTTGTTTCCTAGTAAGGGTGTCACGTAAATGTTAAAGTGTATGTCTATAAAACATGTAGGCATGTATGTTACGTAATTGTTTTAAATCTTACCCATTGAAATTATAGATCTAACAGTTAAAATAATTTCGATGATGTGGATCAACGTAGAGCCTCTATTTTAAACCTCTGTATTGTGCTTTTAGTATATAATAGATAGATTGGCTAAGGAGAGTTGTGAAAAAAAGAGGAGAAAGCACAAATAGTGTAGGAGTATGTGCTTTTCTCTGGGCCATATAGAATGTGCGAAATGACTATCTTTAACAGTACAAAATCTACTTCTTTTTATGCAGGTTATGCCGCTAGGTACGTGTTGGATCCGTATGCAATCTTACCTGAAGCGAGAGGACTCGGATATTAGGTGCAACCGACTAGAAATTATTTCTCCAGAATTATGCAGCTGACGCTGTTGGCGTTTTGGCGTCATTCAATGTTGCATGGGTTCTCAATCCCCATTTCGAAAGAAAAGAAAAAAGTAAAGATACAATGCTTCTGTCACTGATGTATTCTTGGTGATGCAGCATGGTTGCACTCTCTCACATAGGCATGCATACGCGCTGAGGTTGGATCGATCAGACGGCCTCTGAAACATTCAGGGTACGATTCAGCACGCCGGCATGCGTGAGCAAAGCCCACAGGTGCGTGATGAATTCCCCTCCTCTCGCCAGGGCCTCTAGGTGTGCCTGGGCCTGGGAGTCGTTGCACGGAGCGACATACAACAACAGCTCTGCCCAGAATTCTGAGAGCACTCTCCACCGCAGCGCAATGTCTTGGATGGCCTCCGTCAGCTCCCTTGCGAGCCGAGCGCCCTTGACGATGAGCAGATCTTCGCTGCTGTTGGTGTGGCTGTTGCTCATAAGTATCCTGCACTTTTCCTCCATCGTCTTGGCACCTTGGAGTGGTGCGAAGGTACGAGCATCTTCGATTGATTTATCGAGTATCGCTGCCGAGTCAAAGCTGTGACCTGGCAGGAGGTCTGGCACGAAAGCAATGAGGTACGCACAGTACTGTGACAAGCTGGAGGCCGTGGAGACTTGACCGCTATCTTGGTCGGAGGGCGCGGCATCGAATTCGTGCTTGCAAATGGTTGTAGCGATGTGCCACACCAGTATGGTTTCGGCAACCGTGTGGAGATTGCACGCCCATGATAGCTTCCCGTAGACACGATTGTTTCGGAGCGACTGTGCCCCGTTCGTCAAGCTGCCCTCGCTTCCCATGAGGGAATCGATGACTACTTTCTTCACTTGCGTGGACAACTTGACAAGCTTCCCTCTGTTGCGCCCCTTCTTGTCCTTGTCAACCAGGCAAAGTGTCAGATAGTAGATACACTTGCTAATGCGACGTGTGGCATTGTAATTTTGGAGGAGCGAGTACTGCCCAAGCTTGCCCTCCCATGGCCCCAGTGTCTTCAGCCTCAGAAGAAGATCGATGATTGTACGACGGATACGACCCATCTGTTGCAGGTTATACTTGGTGACATAGCTTCGGACCAACGCCACCTTGAACCAACCCGAGGCCATGTGCAGGTACAATTGGAATGCCTCCAAGAAAGTCACCACAGCCATCAAGGCGACAGTGATGCCGAGAGGGGCGTTCTTACCATTAGTAGGATCCTTGTGTTCTCTGAAGAGCTCGTAGGTGAGCCAGGAGCAGAGAATGACCATGGTGACTGGGAGGCAAAGCGCAAAGTAGCGGACCTTGCGGTAGAGGTAAGGGTACCTTGTGTAGTACAAGTCATACACAAAACCAAGCTCTACCTCAATGACCCTGAATGCCCGCTCATCTCGTGTGTCCCCATGAAGCAGTCCTTTGAACACAAAGTCACGGGTCTTGCGAAGCTTTGCTTCGTAGAGCTCGCAGCCGAGGAACCTTCGGTTGATCATCTTGCACAGTGCCATGGAGAGGCACACGTCCCTAAGACGCAGGGCCCTCTCGGATGATGGCTGCAGCAGGCTCCCTTTGCAACGCCAGATCTTGTCCACGGTCAAGAAGTCCGGGTCTTCTATTACAACAAAACTCCCATTCAACGACCTTGATGCACCCCCCACAAAAGAACAAAAACGCGACCTTGATGCATTCTTGATCCGGTTCCGCTTGACGTAATTTCTTGGTTTATGCTCACCGGCAACGATGTACCGGTAGCCTTCCATTTCTCCGGGTTCGACGGGCTGGTTTCCAGCCAGTTGGTCCTCGCGCTCCATATACTCCACGATTGGCTTCACGTTCTTGGAGAGCAGGTTGGACTTGCTCGCCATCCTCATGGACTTGATTCGCAAGAATGACTGGAGGACATTGACTACCAAGATGGCCCAAAGCGGCTTCTGGTATTCTGGCACCGCCTGGCCGTACACAAGAACAATGTAAATCACCAATCCTCCCTTGAAGAGGTGATTAACCTGGAAGCTCTTCCAGTTTTCGACGTCGTTGAGGTTGTACGCCATGAGGTTGTCAGTGCCGCCGAGAAGCATCAGCAGGCACACTGCCCACACGGGGAACTCGACGAAGTAGTTGTCGGGGTCTTGTATACGCCCGAGTGTGTAGCTCACCAGTGTGTAGGAGAGCGTGTAAGCTACCAACACGACGGTGTGGAGGAGCTTGTGGCTCGACCTCCGGCGGAGGGAGCCCAACACATTGAGGAGGAACAGGGCGAGCACGCCGGTGACGACGAGACCTGTTATGGGCAGTAGCTTATTGGCATCATCTATTGGAGGTAGATGGACTGGAGGAAGAACCAAGTCGGCGGCATCCATGGTTTCTTCACACTAGCTCTATGATCCTTTTCTGTTATTTTGTGAGGAACTGGCTCTACGATCCTAGCAGGCTGTATGTCTTCCTTCTACTTATCCGGGTAAGTGTTGTCTTCCAAGTTTCTCTCATTGCTGCCTTCTTATAGCCTGCAAATACGAAGCTGTTTTTTTTTATATAACTCAAGCGAAAACGAAGCTGCTGGTGTGCTGCACTAGCTAGAATCTCGGGATGATTTGTTTATATACTTCTACTCTCGATCCAAGAGTAAACGGGCTCTATGCCAACTGGCCGAGTGGCCCAGTGGCATCGGTAAAATACGGTGCTCAAGTGGCTGTACGGGTGGAGTTAGAAGTAATAATCGCTAGTGGCTTTTCAACGGTTTATGTAAGCCATTTCTGGATGTCTCAGCTTGTAGTTCGTGAATCGAGGCCCTAGTGGTACATAGAGGCCTCAGGCCAATGAATGACCCACTGAAAGCTCTCTCAATATATCCCTCCGTCCCAATCTTACTACTCCTTCAGTCATCCCTTGAAGAGGTGATTAACCTGGAAGCGAGTAGTAAGCTTGATCAACTGGAGTATGTATATAAACATATGAAGATTTAAAATATCAATTCAATGTCAATAGATTCATCATAGGATAATGCATTAGAATTAACCTTTTTCTACTTTGAGGTCCTATATGCAAAGTTTGGAGGACTATATTGTAATTTTCGTTTTCTTTAAGATACTCCTTGTAAAATGTATAACCACCGCTGACGTTTAATGCAGTTTCTAGGCTCTTCAGGACCTTTCCCCTGTTCAAAAAAAAAAAACTTTTGATGTGTACCCCTCTTAGAGCTGGACAAAAAGCTCGAAGCTCGACGAGTTAAATGAGTGCTCATTAAGCTCGGCTTGAGCAGCAGTTTTTGCTCGTTAAGGTTAACGAGCTAAACAATCAAGCCAACTATGTTCGTGAGCAAGTTAGACTTCACCAACTTTGACTGCGAGATGATCTAGTTATCTCAAATCTTTGGTAGGAAGGAACCAAGTAAAATAGTGCTATTTAACCGTGCATGAAACTCCTTCGGTAGGATCCAAAAACCTATGCTTTCGCTCTTCCTCAAGAGGCAACGCACGCATGTTTTCTTTGCATTGACTAATCCTAATGCTAAATAAATATCCTAGATGTTGCTTAGGTGCATGTGCACGTATATCTTAACGTGTTGGTATGAATACTGATGAGGTAGATATGTATCCTTAGCTACATGCGCATGTCTACTCCTTAACGATCCTTAATGAGCTGCTCGCGAGCGCTTGCAAAAACATAACGAGTCGAGCCAAACAATGATTTCAGCTCGTTATTCTGAACGAGCTTAACGATCTAAGCCTTAATGATCACGAGCTTAACGAGCCAAGCCTTAATGATCCGAGCAACTCGTTAGTCCACCCCTAACCCCTCTATATTGGATGTTGTCCATTTCACCCTTCGAGCTTAATACAAACAGCGCAGATCTCTTGCGGGTAGTCGAAAAAAAAGACGTAGGTTTCGACGGTTGGAGGGAAGCCGCTTACTATAGTCGATTACCACGGGAGCGACTTAACCGCTTAGGGCATGTACAAGGGTATATACGACATACCTTCCCTTAACCCTCTACATCATGTAGAGAAAGCAATAGATATACGTTGTATAATACATTATATCTTATTGCCATCCCTATCACTTAACCAGAATCAATTATTTTAAGAAATAAAATTAATTTGTAAACAGGACATATGGTACAATGCATGAAATAGCCTTCTCTAATTTTCTAGAAGATCATCCATGCCACAACTTTTTTTTTTCTCTTCTGAAATCTAAGTAAAATTCTATATAGCAACTCTAAAAAAAAATTCGAAAGGGTGAACAAAAGTCCCAGCCTCTGTATCAAAATGATACATATGGACTTTATTTCAAATGAAGACTGATGTCATCCTAGTGTAAGTGTCCTGATGTGCCAGCCGGTCAACTCAGTTGTGAACTTGTGATTTCCTTATATTATCAATCCAAGAGTAAACGGGCCGCAGGCCAACTAGCCCAGTGGCATGGCCGAATTACAGTGCTCAAGTGGTGTAGCCTGTATGCTGCAGCAACACTAGTGGCATTTGAACGCCCCTTGCAGATCGTACAGAGGTGCCTCTAGGGCCAAAACCGGCAGCGCGGCCAATTACCATGACGCTACAGTTCCAGAGAAGCTGGGTACGGTTTTGAGTGAAACCGGTTAAACACCTCTAGCCAATTACCGCGGCAGTCGACGACTTGGATCGAGAAATTAATGCGCTGATAGTGATGACGTTTCTCAACTTGGTGGTCATCTAGCCCGCATTTACTACGGGGGGAAATGGTCGGCCTGTCATATAACCGGAACACGGTAAAGAAAAGTTTTATCGTGCGTACCTAAACACACAGCAAAGAACACACCATTAGTAAAACAAAGCCTTTTGCACCGGTTCGAAAAGGCTATATGCACCGGATTGCAAACCGGTGCAAACGATTCGGTGCAAAAGCTCTCCTCTTTTGCACCAGTTCAGTTACGAACCAGTGCTAAAGGGGGCTCACGTGGCCCGCTGTGGAGCGTTCGGCGGAGGAACTTTAGCACCGGTGCTAAAGGGTTGTGCCGCGGCAGCGTTTTGGTGCCCTTTCCTACCGCGGTAGGGAATTGCACCAAACGCTACGCAAGGCTCGCGAGGAATTATACTAAAATCTGCCGGAAGTACCTCCATTCGAAAGTGTTGATATTTGGAAAGTGTTTTTCTCACCATGGTGTCCAGGCACCATACATCATGACCGTACAATTACATCGTGGGTGCCAGATTACATCATAGGTGTATAAAGGAGAGAAAAACACTTTCCAAATATCAACATGAGAGAGAATGCACTTTCCAATTATCAGAAACAGAGACAAATCACTTCCCAGTTTGTTGTGCAGGTTTCCTTTTTGCACCATGGTGCTGGGCACCATGAATCATATATTTATTTGTGTGTGTGTGTATGAATGAAACACAAGGTGATAAAATAAAGTCATGAATGTTGTTTATGTACATCAAGTTGTTCCAAAATTTTGGTCACATGGTGGGTATTTTGGCGAATAAACTCGCAAACGTAGAACCCGCATGAATTATTCCCGTCCTCTTGCCTCAAGCACTTTACGAGAACAAAGTTCAATCAAAATAATAATCAAGGATGATAATAATGGTATTGAAACTAGAATCAAAGATATGCGGGGCCTAGCTAGTAGTACTTACCGGTATAGGTTTTATTCGGCTCTTTATTCCGTAAACCCGGAGCCTTGTTGGTGAACCGTTTCCAAGCTCTCTGGAGGATATCAGCCATGTCCCCCCATGCCGCAAGGGATTTATTCTTCGAGTCCATGACTTCTACTACTCCGGTGTCAGGTTCAATGACTAGCAGGATGTAGTGAAACCTGCGGACATATATATGCATAACTCATCAGTTACACTTTAACACATGGAGTAAGCGAAAAATATTTAATGTGTGAATACAGTAACACTCACGCGAAGTTGTAAGGAAATAGTATTGCCCTTTTGTATGAGTTTTTCCTTAAGGCATATACCAAGTTATTCTCCGTGTCCTTGGGAGAGTTGTTGACAGTATACTCATTCACGGTATATGGGTCAACGAACCCAATATCATAGACTTGCCCAAGTTTGCATTCACGGTATATGGGTCAACGAACCCAATATCATGTAGTTTAAACCTACTAGTGGAGAACTACCGTAGAGCTTGTTGAAATTTGGTTTGCATGATTGGTCTCTCTAAGGTCTAGATATTTTCTGGTAAAAGTGTTTGAGCAACAAGGAAGACATTGTAGAGTCTTATCATGCTTGCAATATGTTCTTATGTAAGTTTTTCTGTACCGGTTCATACTTGTGTTTACTTCAAACAACCTTGCTAGCCAAAGCCTTGTACTGAGAGGGAATGCTTCTCGTGCATCCAAAACCTTGAGCCAAAACCTATGCCATTTGTGTCCACCATAACTACCTACTATGTGGTATTTTTCGCCATTCCAAAGTAAATTGCTTGCGTGCTACCTTTAAAAAAATTCATTCCTTGTCTTTGCAATACATAGCTCATGGGAAAGTAGCCTAAAAAACTATTGTAGTAATGAATATGTCGCTTATGTATCTTAGTTCTTATAAGTTGCTTGTTGAGCGGTAATCATGTTTCTGGGGACGCCATCAACCTGCCACACCTTTGTTGAATATCATGTGAGTTGCTATGCATGTTCGTCTTGTCTGAATTAAGGGAGATTTGCCATGAGTTAAATGGTTTGAGTATGCATATTGTTAGAGAAGAACTTTTGGCCGCCAACCAAAGCCATGTATCATGGTGGAAGTTTCAGCTTAGACATTAATCCTCAAATCTCTTATGAGAATATTATCTGTTGTTGAATGCTTAAAGCATAAAAGAGGAGTCCATTATCTGTTTTCTATGTTATCCCGGTATGGATGTCCTCAAGTTGAAATCTATCAGAATTGAGAGATCAAATGCGATCTATCTCCTTGGACCTTTGTACAGGTGGCATATGTAAGGATTCGTTGCATAGAAAACAAAAAAATTCCTACCGCGAGAACGCAATCCAAGCCAAGATGCAATCTAGAAGACGGGAGCAACGAGGGGATGATCGAGACTCACCCTTGAAGATTTCCAAAGCCTACAAGAGTAGGCTCTTGTTGCTGCGGTAGACGATCACTTGCCGCTTGCAAAGCGCGTAGAAGATCTTGACGGTGCCACAAACGGGCAGCACCTCCGTACTCGGTCACACGTTCGGTGTTGATGAAGACGACGTCCTTCTCCCCGTTCCAGCGGGCAGCGGAAGTAGTAGCTCCTCCTTGAATCCGGCAGCACGACGGCGTGGTGGCGGTGGCGATGGAGATCTCGGCGAAGCTTCGCTAAGCGTGCGGGAGAGGTGGATGAGAGGGGGCAGCTAGGGTTTGGGAGAGGGTGGCCGGCCTCTATGGGTGCAGCCAGCTTGGTGGCTTTGTGTGGCCGGCCCCTCCCTATGCCCCTCATTATATAGGTGGAACCCCAAGTGTTGGACTACAAGTCTTCGAATAAGACCCCAACCCAAAACCTTCCATGTAGTAGGAAACCTACCCAGGTGGGACTCCACCCAAGTGGGATTCCCACCCTTCCAGGGTGGCGGCCCCTTGGTGGAGTCCACCTTGGACTCCCCCCTCAAGGGTTGGCCGGCCATGGGGAGGTGGTGTCCCTTCGGGACTCCTCCTTCCAAAGTGATTTCTTCCGGACTTTTCTAGAACTTTCTAGAACCTTCCATAAATGCACCGGATCATTTCCAAATTTATAAAATGACTTCCTATATATGAATCTTATTCTCCGGACCATTCCGGAACTCCTCGTGATGTCCGGGATCTCATCCGAGACTTTGAACAATACTTCGAACTCTATTCCATATTCAAGTTCTACTATTACAACATCAAACCTTAAGTGTGTCACCCAACGGTTCACGAACTATGTGGACATGGGTGAGAACTCTCTCCGACCAATAACCAATAGCGGGATCTAGAGATCCATAATGGCTCCCACATATTCAACGATGACTTAGTGATCGAATGAACCATACACATATGATACCAATTCCCTTTGTCATGCGATATTTTACTTGTCCGAGGTTTGATCATCAGTATCACTCTATACCTTGTTCAACCTCGTCTCGACAAGTACTCTTTACTCGTGTGGTATGTGGTCTCTTATGAACTTATTCATATGCTTGCAAGACATTAGACGACATTCCACCGAGGGGCCCAGAGTATATCTATCCGTCATCGGGATGGACAAATCCCCCGTTGATCCATATGCCTCAACTCATACTTTCCGGATACTTAATCCCATCTTTATAACCACCCATTTACGCAGTGGCGTTTGATGTAATCAAAGTACCTTTCCGGTATAAGTGATTTACATGATCTCATGGTCATAAGGACTAGGTAACTATGTATCGAAAGCTTATAGAAAATAACTTAATGACGTGATCTTATGCTACGCTTAATTGGGTGTGTACATTACATCATTCATACAATGATATAACCTTGTTATTAATAACATCCAATGTTCATGATTATGAAACTAATCATCTATTAATCAACAAGCTAGTTAAGAGGCATACTAGGGACTCATTGTTGTTTACATATCACACATGTATCAATGTTTCGGTTAATACAATTATAGCATGATATTTAAACATTTATCATAAACATAAAGATATATAATAACCACTTTTATTATTGCCTCTTGGGCATATCTCCAACAGTCTCCCACTTGCACTAGAGTCAATAATCTAGATTACATTGTAAGGTACCTAACACCCATGGCATTCTGGTGTTGGTCATGCTTTGCCCTAGGGAGAGCTTTAGTCAACGGATCTGCTACATTCAGATCAGTGTACTTTGCAAATCTTTACTTCTCCATCTTCGATGTACTCGCGAATCGAGTGATAACGCAGCTTGATATGCTTCCACCTCTTGTGTGACCTTGGTTCTTGTGCATTGGTGATGGCACCCATGTTGTCACAGTAGATGACTAGTGGGTCCAATGCACTAGGAACCACACCGAGCTCTACAATGAACCTTGATACGCGTACAGCACGCGACTGTTGGGAACCCCAAGAGGAAGGTGTGATGCGTACAGCGGCAAGTTTTCCCTCAGTAAGAAACCAAGGTTTATCGAACCGTAGGAGCCAAGAAGCACGTTGAAGGTTGATGGCGGCGAGATGTAGTGCGGCGCAACACCAGGATTCCGGCGCCAACGTGGAACTGCACAACACAACCAAAGTACTTTGCCCCAGCAAGCAGTGAGGTTGTCAATCTCACCGGCTTGCTGTAACAAAGGGTTAGATGTATAGTGTGGATGATGATTGTTTGCAGAAAACGGTAGAACAAGTATTGCAGTAGATTGTATTCGATGTTAAGAATGGACCGGGGTCCACAGTTCACTAGAGGTGTCTCTCCCATAAGATAAATAGCATGTTGGGTGAACAAATTACAGTTGGGCAATTGACAAATAGAGAGGGCATGACAATGCACATACATGATATGAAGAGTATTGTGAGATTTAATTGGGCATTACGACAAAGTACATAGACCGCTATCCAGCATGCATCTATGCCTAAAAAGTCCACCTTCAGGTTATCATCGAACCCCTTCCAGTATTAAGTTGAAAACAACAGACAATTGCATTAAGTATGGTGCGTAATGTAATCAACAACTACATCCTCGGACATAGCATCGATGTTTTATCCCTAGTGGCAACAGACATCCACAACCTTAGAACTTTGTCACTGTCCCAAATGGAGGCATGAACCCACTATCGAGCATAAATACTCCCTCTTGGAGTTAAGAGTAAAAACTTGGCAGAGCCTCTACTAATAACGAAGAGCATGCAAGATCATAAACAACACATAGGTAATAGATTGATAATCAACATAACATAGTATTCTCTATCCATCGGATCCCAACAAACACAACATATAGCATTACGGATAGATGATCTTGATCATGTTAGGCAGCTCACAAGACCGACAATGAAGCATAATTAGGAGAAGACGACCATCTAGCTACTGCTATGGACCCATAGTCAGGGGTGAACTACTCACTCATCACTCCGGAGGCGACCATGGCGGTGAAGAGTCCTCAGGAGATGATTCCCCTCTTCGAGGGTGCGGAGGCGATCTCCTGAATCCCGAGATGGGATTGGCGGCGTCTCCGGAAGGTTTTGTATCGTGGCTCTCGATGCTGGGGTTTCTGAAGACTATAGTAGGCGGAGGAGATAGGTCAGGGCCGAGAGCCCCACACGCGGCGCGGGCCCCCCCCGGGCCGCGCCGTCCTAGTGTGGCGGCGCTCGTGGCCCCACTTCGTCTCCCTCGGTCTTGGAAGCTTCGTGGCAAAATAGGCCCACAGGCGTTGATTTCGTCCAATTAAGAATATTTCCTTACTAGGATTTCTGAAACCAAAAACAGCAGAAAACATCAAGTGGCTCTTCGGCATCTCGTTAATAGGTTAGTGCCGGAAAATGCATAAATATGACATAAAGTATGCATAAAACATGTAGATATCATCAATAATGTGGCATGGAACATAAGAAATTATCGATACGTCGGAGACGTATCAAACCTCTTCATCCATACCGCTTCTGATGAAGCCTCTGAAGCCGCTATGTACTCGATTGTTGAAGACTTCGCCACCTTTGCTTCGAGCTTGCCCGCTTACTGCAGCACCATTCAATATAAACACGTACCCGGACTGTGACTTAGAGTCATCGGGATCAGTGTTCTTGCATCGGTGCTGGTTACAACGAGCTCTTGGTCACCTCCATAACAAAGAAACATATCCTTAGTTCTTTTCAAGTACTTCAGGATATTCTTGACCGTTGTCCAGTGTTCCATCCTGGATCACTTTGATATCTGCTAGTCAAACTAACAGCATGTGCTATATCCGGTCTAGTACATAGCATGGCATACATGATAGAGCCTACTGCCGAGGCATAGGGGATCTGACTCATCCTTTCTCTTTCTTCTGCCGTAGCCGGTCCTTGAGTCTTACTCAAGACTTTGCCTGGTAACATAGGTAAGAATCCTTTCTTACTTTCGTCCATTCTAAACTTCTTTAGAATCTTGTCCAGTATGTACTCTGTGATAGCCCTATTAGGCGTCTTGATCTATCTCTATAAATCTTGATGCCTAATATATATGATGCTTCACCAAGGTCTTTCATTGAAAAACTATTATTCAAATAACCTTTTACTTGCTTAATAGTTCTATATCATTCCCAATCAATAATATGCCATCTACATATAATATCAGGAATTACTGAGCTCCCACTCACTTTCTTGTAAAATCTCTCCATGACACTGTATAAACCCGAAGTATTTGATCACCTTATCAAAGCGTCGGTTCCAACTTCTTGATGCTTGGTCCATAAATTGAACGCTGAAGTTTGCATACTTTGTGACATTTTTAGGATTGACAAAACCTTTGGGTTGTACCATATACAACTCTTTCTCAATGTCTCCATTAAAGGAACGCCGTTTTGACATCCATCTGCCAAATCTCATAATCGAAAAATGCAGCTATTGCTAACAAAATCCTCACAGATTTTCGCTACAGGTGAGAAAGTCTCATCGTAGTCAACTCCTTGAATTTGTCGGAAACCCTTTGCGACAAGTCGAGCTTTATAGACGATAATATTACCATCAGCATCTGTTTTTCTCTTGAAGATCCATTTATTCTCGACAGCCTTGCGGCTATCAGGTAAGTCTACCAAAGTCCACACTTGGTTATCATACATGGATCCCATTTAGGATTTCATGGCTTCTTGCCATTTGTTGGAATCTGGGCTCATCATCGCTTCTTCATACGTCGCAGGGTCTTCATCATTGTTGTCCACAATCATGACATTTAGACAAGGATCATACCAATCGGAGTGGCACGTTCCCTTGTCGATCTGCGAGGCTCAGATGGCTTCCTCGTTCGAAGTTTCATGATCATTATCATTAGCTTCCTTTGTTGCCGGTGCGGCGGCACACATCTTCAAACTTGCGCTACTCGATCAACGAGTAAAGATTCATCAATCTCATCGAGTTCTACTTTTCTTCCAGTCACTTCTTTAGTGAGAAATTCTTTCTCAAGAAAGGTTCCGTTCTTAGCAACAAAGATTTTGCCTTCGGATCTGTGATAGAAAGTGTACCCTATAGTTTCCTTAGGGTATCCTATGAAGACGCATTTCTCCGCTTTGGGTTCTAGCTTGTCCGGTTGTAACTTCTTTACATAGGCTTCGCAACCCCAAACTTTAAGAACGACTTAGGTTTCTTATTAAACCATAATTCATACGGTGTCGTTTCTACGGATTTTGATGGTGCTCTATTTAAAGTGAATGCGGTTGTCTCTAATGCATAACTCCAAAATGATAACGGCAAATCAGTAAGAGACATCATAGAACGAACCATATCTAAGAGAGTTCGATTACGACGTTCGGACACACCGTTTCGTTGTGGTGTTCCCGGCGGTGTCAATTGTGAAAGTATTCCGCATTTCTTTAAATGCATGCCAAACTCATAACTCAGATATTCACCTCCGCGATCAGATCGTAGAAATTTAATCTTCTTGTTACGTTGATTTTCTACTTCACTTTGGAATTCCTTAAACTTCGAAAGTTTCGGATTTATGTTTCATGAAATAGATATACCCATATCTACTCGATCATCTGTGAAGGTTAGAACATAACGATAACCACCGCGCGATGCTACACTCATTGGTCCGCATACATGTATGATTTCCAATAAGCCAGTAGCTCGCTCCATAATACCAGAAAATGGAGTCTTAGTCATTTTTCCCATCAGATATGCTTCGCATCTATCAAGTGACTCAAAGTCAAGTGATTCAAGTAATCCATCGGTATGGAGTTTCTTCATGCGTTTCACTCCAATATGACCAAGATGACAGTGCCACATATAAGTAGAATTATCATTCAATTTAATTCGCTTAGCATCAATGTTATGTATATGTGTATCACTACTATCGAGATCTAACAGAAATAAGCCATTCTTTTCAGGTGCTCGACCATAAAAGATATTATTCATAAAAATAGAACAACCATTATTATCAGACTTGAATGAATAACCGTCTTGCATTAAACAAGATGATATAATGTTCATGCTCACGCGGGTACAAAATAACAATTATTTAGGATTAAAACTAATCCCGAAGGTAGATGTAGAGGAAGTGCCGACAGCGATCACATCGACTTTGGATCCGTTCCAACGCGCATCGTCACTTCATCCTTCAGTAGTCTTCGTTTATTCTTTAGTTCTGTTTGAGTTACAAATATGAGCAACCGAACCAGTATCAAATACCCAGGTACTAGTACGAGAACCGGTGAGATAAACATCTATAACATGTATATCGATATACCTTCTTTCTTCTTCTTGACAAGGCCGCTCTTCAAATCAGCCAGATACTTGGAGCAATTACGCTTCCAGTGTCCCTTCTCTTGCGATAATAGCACTCAGCATCAGGATTAGGGCCGTTCTTAGGTTTCATAGGAGCGTGGCAGCTTTCTTGCCATCCTTCTTGAATTTTCCTTAGACTTGCCCTGTTTCTTGAAACTGGTGGTCTTGTTGATCATCAACACTTGGTGCTCTTTCTTGATCTCAATCTCAGCAGAATTTAGCATGGCAAAGAGTTCAGGTAACTCTGAAAGTGCATGGAGCCCCCATGTGTGGTTTTGGTAATTAATGACAATCCCTATGGACTAATGTTTGCATTGAGTTATATTTGTAGGAGTTGTCCATAGGCAATTCTTGAACCATATGTTGGCTTCAAGGTTGCAATAAGAAGAAATTGATGAAGGATATCAAGTGTCAAGTATGTCTTGAAGATGAAGATGAAGTGAGCCCTCAAGCTACTTCAAGACATCAACATGATGAAGAATGAAGAAATGAAGTGCAAGTTCAAGATGAGCCATCTCGAAGAGATCCTTTGCTTGAGTCTTGCCATCCATATGGTGATCATGGATATGTGAAGATGCGCCGAAGAAGAAGCTCTCCCATGGTGGATTATGGGGGAGCAATCCACAAGACTTCGTCAAGCAAGCACAAGCAAGAAAGGCATTCCATCTTGTTGAGGTCAAGATCGTCGTCATCGAGCTCAAGTGGAATGCGCAAGTATAAGGTTTGCTCTTGATAGGGTTTGTTTCTCACCGGTCTCATAGTGTAGTTGGAGACCGGTTTATAGTTTAGTTGCCGTACTATCAAGAGGGCTCTCGAGTGAGTAACTCGATCGTATCGTTCGGAGAGAGCTCAAACCTTTGCATCCTTGCATCATCTTTCTTGGTTGTTATTTGGACCTTATCCATGTGATGTTTTAGAGCTTGTGCTTATTCTCATGACAAGCTCTAGTTCATCGAAAACGGATTTCGCATAGATCACTTGTTGCGTTTTCGAGTTTGGTTCATCATCTTTCTTGGTTTTATTTGGATCTTATCCATGTGATGTTTTAGAGCTTGTGCTTATTCTCATGACAAGCTCTAGTTCATTGAGAATGGTTTTTCCATGGGCAACTTGTTGCATTTTCAAGATTGGAGGTTTTACCGGTATGTCTTTTTGAGATAGGTCAAACCTTTCTTCATTTGTTTCTATCCTCCTTTGCTGGACTATGATGTTTCTATGCATATTGTTGTAGAGCTCGTTGTTGTGATTTCAACGAGCCCAAGATCATCGAAATCGGAGTCCGGATGCAAAAGTTATGCCCGTTTAGTTTTGGTGTTTTGTTTTCTTAGGCCGGATATTTTGGAAATATCCGGGCCTTATCCGGGCCGGATATTTCGGAAATATCCGGCCCCCGAAATCGAAGGACCGGAAGAAAAGCAGCTCTGGATAGGGGCCGGATTTTTGGCCGGATTTTGTCCAGGTTTTGTCCCTGAGGCCGGATTATCCGGCCCCGGATAATCCGGCCCCAACTTGGGCCGGAATATCGGCCACGTTTTTCCAAACGGCTCGATTTTCATAAATACCCCCCTTCTTCCTCCTGGGCTGTGCTTCTCTCACTCTCTCTCCCCTCCATTGTTGAACTAGAGAAGCATCTCTCAATCCCTCCATGATTCTTGCCCCCATTTGAGGGAAAGAGAGAGGAGATCTAGATCTACATTTCTACCAATCAAATCCATCTCTTTGTGAGTGGAACTCTCTAGATCTTGATCTTGGTGTTCTTTGTGAATTCCTTTGTTCTTCCTCTCTTATTCCCCCAATAGCTTTTGTAGCTTTGTTGGAATTTGAGAGAGAAGGACTTGAGCATCTTTGTGGTGTTCTTGCCATTGCATTTGGTGCATCGGTTTGAGTTCTCCACGGTGATTCGTGGTGGTGAAAGCAAGAAGGTTGTTACTCTTGGGTTCTTGGAACCCTAGACGGACTCTAGGCCTTTGTGGCGGTTTGTTGGGAGCCTCCAATTAAGTTGTGGATGTGTGCCCCAATCTTTGTGTAGGCCCGGTTTCCGCCTCGAAGGAAATCCCTTAGTGGAACCGTGACCTAGGCCTTTGTGGCGAGGGTCACCGGAGATTTAGGTGAGGCGCCTTCGTGGCGTTCGGTGTGTGGTGTGAGTACCGCATCTTGGGGTGAGGCCTTTGTGGCGTTGGTGTGCATCGAGCAACCACACCTCAAGGTGAGCCTCTTGTGGCGTTCGGGAGCACTAAGCAACCGCACCTCTCCACCGGAGATTAGCACTCGCAAGAGTGTGAACTCCGGGATAAATCATCGTCTCCGCGTGCCTCGGTTATCTCTATACCCGAGCTCTTTACTTATGCACTTTACCTTGTGATAGCCATCGTGCTTGAAGTTATATATATCTTGCTATCACATACTTGCTTGTATTGCTTAGCATAAGTTGTTGGTGCACATAGGTGAACTCTTGCTTAGAATAAGTTGTTGGTGCACATAGGTGAACCATAGTATATAGGCTTTGGGCTTGACAAAGTAAACGCTAGTTTTATTCCGCATTTGTTAAGCCCATCTCGTAAAAGTTTTAAATCGCCTATTCACCCCCCCCCCCTCTAGGCGACATCCGTGTCCTTTCAAACTCTTTGTTCATGTTCTGCATATTGTAGTTCATCACAAAGTTCTTGTAACTAGGTGGCAGTGATTGAAGGACACGATTAATCCCCAGTCTGTTAGGAATCACTATTCCCAAGTCACCGAGTTTCTTTGCATGCCCGGTCATGGCGAGCATGTGCTCTGTAATTGCCTTCTTCCATCATGCTGGAAGAAGTGTTTCGATGTTTCATAGCATTCCACGGCCGCATGAGTTTCAAATATAGCTTTCAGCTCATTGACCAACTCATGAGGATCGTGATGCTCAAAACGTTTTTGAAGATCGGCTTCCAGACTGCACAGGATGGCACACTGAACTTGAGAGTACCGAATTTTCCGAGTCGTGTAAACATTCTTTACTTCATCGGTTTCAGTTTCTGCAGGAGGGTCACCTAGCGGTGCATCAAGCACATATTGCAGACCAGTGAGGAAGATCCTCACATGACGGAACCAGTCGGTGAAGTTGCTACCGTTGCTCTTAAGCTTTTCTTTCTCTAGTAACTGGTTAAAATTTATTGGGGTCGCCATATCTACAACATATATTTGCAATAGTTTAGACTAAGTTTATGACAAATTGAGTTCAAATTTTAATTCAACATAATTAAAAACTAGGTGAACTCCACTCAAAACAATATCCCTCGAATTGTCTTAGTGATCACACGAACCAAATTCATCACATCTAAGTCCGATCATCACGAGACAAGATGTAATTTCAATGGCGAACATTCAAAGTGTTCATCATATCAATCATATGATTCATGCTCTACCTTTCGGTATCACGTGTTCCGAGACCATGTCTGTACATGCTAGGCTCATCAAGGCCACCTTAGTATCCGCATGTGCAAAACTGACTTGCACCCGTTGTATGCACTTGTTGATTCTATCCCGATCATCACGAGATGCTTGAAACGACAAGTCTTGGCAACGGTGCTACTAAGGATGAACACTTTATTATCTTGATATTTTAGTGAGAGGGATCATCTTATAATGCTACCGTCGCGATCTAAGCAAAATAAGATGCATAAAGGATTAACATCACATGCAGTTCATATGTGATATGATATGGCCCTTTTGTCTTTGCGCCTTTGATCTTCATCTTCAAAGCACGGACATGATCTCCATCATCAACGGGCATGATCTACATCATCGTCGGCGTAGTGTCAAGGTCCATGGCGCCGTCTTCATGGTTGTTCACCTCATGTAGCAACTATTACACTACTACTTTGAAATACTACTCAACATGAAATTCATTAAAGACATCACCATAAGGCTCTCTAATTTGGTTTGCATATTTTACGTGGTTTAGGGTTTTCGAGAGAGATCTAATCTACCTACGAACATGAACTACAACGGTGATACTAGTGTTGTCAATAGAAGAGTAAATTGAATCTTCACTATAGTAGGAGAGACAGACACCCGCAAAGCCTCTTATGCAATACAAGTTGCATGTCGAGCGAGGAACAAGTCTCATGAACACGGTCATGTAAAGTTAGTCCGAGCCGCTTCATCCCACTATGCCACAAAGATGCAAAGTACTCAAACTAAAGACAACATAAGCATCAACGCCCACAAAACCATTGTGTTCTACTCGTGCAACCATCTATGCATAGACACGGCTCTGATACCACTGTAGGGATTCGTTGCATAGAAAACAAAAATTTCCTACCGCGAGAACGCAATCCAAGCCAAGATGCAATCTAGAAGACGGGCAACGAGGGGATGATCGAGACTCACCCTTGAAGATTTCCAAAGCCTACAAGAGTAGGCTCTTGTTGCTGCGGTAGACGATCACTTGCCGCTTGCAAAAGCGCGTAGAAGATCTTGACGGTGCCACAAACGGGCAGCACCTCCGTACTCGGTCACACGTTCGGTGTTGATGAAGATGATACGTCTCCGACGTATCAATAATTTCTTATGTTCCATGCCACATTATTGATGTTATCTACATGTTTTATGCACACTTTATGTCATATTCGTGCATTTTCTGGAACTAACCTATTAACAAGATGCCGAAGTGCCGTTCCTTTTTTCTGCTGTTTTTGGTTTCAGAAATCCTAGTAAGGAAATATTCTCGGAATTGGACGAAATCAAAGCCCAGGGGCCTATTTTTCCACGAAGCTTCCCGGAAGTCCGAAGACGAAACGAAGAGGGGCCACGGGGTGCCAAACCCTAGGGAGCGCGGCCCCACCCCTGGCCGCGCCGGCCTATGGTCTGGGCCCCGTGCCGCCTCTTGACTTGCCCTTCCGCCCTATGAAAGCCTCCGTGGCAGTGCGAGAGCCACGATACGGAAAACCTTCCCGAGACGCCGCCAACGCCGATCCCATCTCGGGGGATCAGGAGATCGCCTCCGGCACCTTGCCGGATAGGGGAATCATCTCCGGAGGACTCTACGCCGCCATGGTCGCCTCCGGTGTGATGAGTGAGTAGTCTGGACTATGGGTCCATAGCAGTAGCTAGATGGTTGTCTTCTCCCCATTGTGCTATCATTGTCGGATCTTGTGAGCTGCCTAACATGATCAAGATCATCTATACGTAATTCTATATGTTGCGTTTGTTGGGATCCGATGAATAGAGAATACTTGTTATGTTGATTATCAAAGTTATATCTACGTGTTGTTTATGATCTTGCATGCTTTCCGTTACTAGTAGATGCTCTGGCCAAGTAGATGCTTGTAACTCCAAGAGGGAGTACTTATGCTCGATAGTGGGTTCATGCATTGACACACGGGACAGTGACAGAAAGTTCTAAGGTTGTGTTGTGCTGTTGCCACTAGGGATAAAACATTGATGCTATGTCTAAGGATGTAGTTGTTGATTACATTACGCACCATACTTAATGCAATTGTCGTTGCTTTGCAACTTAATGCGGAGGGTTCGGATGATACCTGAAGGTGGACTTTTTAGGCATAGATGCAGTTGGATGGCGATCTATGTACTTTGTCGTAATGCCCAATTAAATCTCACTATACTCATCATGATATGTATGTGCATGGTCATGCTCTCTTTATTTGTCAATTGCCCAACTGTAATTTGTTCACCCAACATGCTGTTTATCTTATGGGAGAGACACCTCTAGTGAGCTGTGGACCCCGGTCCAATTCTCTTTCTGAAATACAATCTGCAATACTTGTTCTCTGTTTTACGCAAACAATCATCTTCCACACAATACGGTTAATCCTTTGTTACAGCAGCGGTGAGATTGACAACCTCACTGTTTCGTTGAGGCAAAGTACTTTGATTGTGTTGTGCAGGTTCCACGTTGGCGGAATCCCTGGTGTTGCGCCGCACTACATCCCACCGCCATCAACCTTCGACGTGCTTCTTGACTCCTACTGGTTCGATAAACCTTGGTTTCTTGCTGAGGAACTTGCTGTACGCATCACACCTTCCACTTGGGGTTCCCAACGGCGTGTGCTTTACGCGTCATCAAGCTAAATTTCTGGCTTCTTGGGGAGATCAAGACAGCAAGGGGAGTCTCCACTTCTCAATCTCTTTACTTTGTTTTTGTCTTGCTTAGTTTATTTACTACTTTGTTTGCTGCACTAAATCAAAATACAAAAAAATTAGTTGCTAGTTTTACTTTATTTGCTATCTTGTTTGCTATATCAAAAAACACAAAAAATATTAGTTTACTTGCATTACTTTATCTAGTTTGCTTTATTCTTGTTGCTAAAATGGCCAACGCTGAAAATACTAAGTTGTGTGACTTCACAACCACAAATAATAATGATTTCTTATACACCTATTGCTCCACCTGCTACTATAGAGAATTCTTTGAAATTAAACCACTTTATTGAATCTTGTTATGAGAGCATTTTCTTCAGTGTTAGTTCTGGTGATGCTGCTGCCCATCTTAATAATTTTGTTGAACTATGTGAAATGCAAAAATATAAAGATGTAGATGGTGATATTATTAAACTAAAATTGTTCCCTTTCTCATTAAGAGGAAGAGCTAAAGATTGGTTGCTATCTCTGCCTAAGAATAGTATTGATTCATGGACTAAATGCAAGGATGCTTTTATTGGTAGATATTATCCCCCTGCTAAAATTATATCTTTGAGGAGTAGCATAATGAATTTTAAACAATTATATACTGAACATTTTGCTCAAGCTTGGGAAAGAATGAAATCTCTGGTTAAAAATTGCCCAACCCATGGACTTACTACTTGGATGATCATCCAAACCTTCTATGCAGGACTAAATTTTTTTCGGAATTTTGGATTCAGCTCTGGAGGTACCTTTATGTCCATCACTCTTGGTGAAGCAACAAAGCTTCTTGATAATATGATGATCAACTACTCTGAATGGCACACGGAAAGAGCTCCACAAGGTAAGAAGGTAAATTCTGTCGAAGAAACCTCTTCCTTGAGTGATAAGATTGATGCTATTATGTCTATGCTTGTGAATGATAGGACTAATATTGATCCTAATAATGTTCCATTAGCTTCATTGGTTGCACAAGAAGAACATGTTGATGTAAACTTCATTAAAAATAATAATTTCAACAACAATGCTTACCGGAACAATTCTAGTAACAACTATAGGCCATATCCTTATAATAATGGCAACGGCTATGGTAATTCTTATGGGAATTCTTACAACAATAATAGGAGTTCACCCTGGACTTGAAGCCATGCTTAAAGAATTTATTAGTACACAAACTGCTTTTAACAAATCTGTTGAAGAAAAGCTTGGGAAAATTGATATACTTGCTTCTAAAGTCGATAGTCTTCTCTGATGTTGATCTTTTGAAATCAAAAGTTTTGCCTAATGAAAATCATCATAATAAAATTGTTACTACAGCAAATGCCATCCAAGTTAGAATTAATGAGAATATAAGATTAATGGCTGAACTGAGTGCTAGGTGGGATAGAGAAGAAAATGAAAAACTAGCTAAAGAGAAGAATGTAGCTAAAGTTTGGACTATTACCACCACTAGTAATGTTAATGCTACACATGTTGCTGCACCTCCTACTAATACTAATAAGAGAATTGGTGTTAGCAATGTTTCCACTTCTAATGCAAAGCGCGAAAAACTGCCTGAAACTGCTGAAGGCGCTGAAATTTTTTCCAACATTGGGGATGATGATCCCATTGCTTTAGATTATAATGGTTTGAATTTTGATGATTGCCACATCTCTGAAGTTATAAAGTTCTGGAAAAAACTTGCTAAAAGTCCTAATGCTAGTGCTATAAATTTGGCTTTCACGCATCATATTACAAATGCTCTCATAAAAGCTAGAGAAGAGAAAAAGCGTGAAGCCTCTATTCCTAAAAAGCTAGAGGATGGTTGGGAGCCCATCATTAAGATGAAGGTTAAAGATTTTGATTGTAATGCTTTATGTGATCTTGGTGCAAGTATTTCTGTTATGCCTAAGAAAATTTATAATATGCTTGACTTGCCACCGCTGAAAAATTGTTATTTGGATGTTAATCTTGCTGATCATTCTACAAAGAAACCTTTGGGGAAAGTTGATAATGTTCGCATTACCGTTAACAATAACCTTGTCCCCGTTGATTTTGTTGTCTTGGATATTGAATGCAATGCATCTTGTCCCATTATATTGGGAAGACCTTTTCCTCGAACTGTTGGTGCTATTATTGATATGAAGGAAGGTAATATAAAATATTAATTTCCTCTCAAAAAAGGTATGGAACACTTCCCTAGAAAGAGAATGAAGTTACCTTTTGATTCTATTATGAGAACAAATTATGATGTTGACACTTCGTCTCTTGATAATACTTGATACACACTTTCGCCTAGCTGAAAGGCGTTAAAAAGCGCTTATGGGAGACAACCCATGGTTTTTACTACAGTACTTTGTTTTTATTTTGTGTCTTGGAAGTTGTTTACTACTGTAGCAACCTCTCCTTATCTTAGTTTTGTGTTTTGTTGTGCCAAGTTAAGCCGTTGATAGAAAAGTAAGTACTAGATTTGGATTACTGCGCAGTTCCAGATTTCTTTGCTGTCACGAATCTGGGTCCACCTCCCTGTAGGTAGCTCAGAAAATTAAGCCAATTTACGTGCATGATCCTCAGATATGTACGCAACTTTCATTCAATTTGAGCATTTTCATTTGAGCAAGTCTGGTGCCATTTCAAAATTCGTCAATATGAACTGTTCTGTTTTGACAGATTCTGCCTTTTTTTAGCATTGCCTCTTTTGCTATGTTGGATGAATTTCTTTGATCCACTAATGACCAGTAGCATTATGCAATGTCCAGAAGTGTTAAGAATGATTGTGTCACCTCTGAATATGTTAATTTTTATTGTGCACTAACCCTCTAATGAGTTGTTTCGAGTTTGGTGTGGAGGAAGTTTTCAAGGATCAAGAGAGGAGTATGATGCAACATGATCAAGGAGAGTGAAAGCTCTAAGCTTGGGGATGCCCCGGTGGTTCACCCCTGCATATATCAAGAAGACTCAAGCGTCTAAGCTTGGGGATGCCCAAGGCATCCTTCTTCATCGACAACATTATCAGGTTCCTCCCCAGAAACTATATTTTTATTCCATCACATCTTATGTGCTTTTCTTGGAGCGTCGGTTTGTTTTGTTTTGTTTTTGTTTGAATAAAATGGATCCTAGCATTCACTTTATGGGAGAGAGACACGCTCCGCTGTAGCATATGGACAAGTATGTCCTTGGTTTCTACTCATAGTATTCATGGCGAAGTTTCTCCTTCGTTAAATTGTTATATGGTTGGAATTGGAAAATGATACATGTATTAATTGCTATAAATGTCTTGGGTAATATGATACTTGGCAATTGTTGTGCTCATGATTAAGCTCTTGCATCATATGCTTTGCACCCATTAATGAAGAAATACATAGAGCATGCTAAAATTTGGTTTGCATATTTGGTTTCTCTAAGGTCTAGATAATTTCTAGTATTGAGTTTGAACAACAAGGAAGACGGTGTAGAGTCTTATAATGTTTTCAATATGTCTTTTATGTGAGTTTTGCTGCACCGGTTCATCCTTGTGTTTGTTTCAAATAAGTCTTGCTAGCCTAAACCTTGTATCGAGAGGGAATACTTCCCATGCATCCAAAATACTTGAGCCAACCACTATGCCATTTGTGTCCACCATACCTACCTACTACATGGTATTTTCCGCCATTCCAAAGTAAATTGCTTGAGTGCTACCTTTAAAATTCCATCATTCACCTTTGCAACATATAGCTCATGGGACAAATAGCTTAAAAACTATTGTGGTATTGTTGATCGCCAAAACCCACCGGCGGGCAGCGGCATGTCAACACGGTAGAGCCGGGAAGAGCCTAGAGCTGCGGCTGGCTGAGACCCCTCCGAGCGACGGCCCGCAATGCTCTTCTGGTCACACGCGGCGATGCGAAGTGCAAGGGCGTGCCACCTGACCTATACCGGTCGGGAAGGTGATGGGGATGCCTCGCTTTGTTCTGCATGGCATACACGTAAACATTAAATACGAGCCTCGATCGGCTCTCGGGTTATCTGTGAATCGGCTCAAGAGCCGATCCACCCATGATCCGTACGGGGTGCACGAATACTTGGTGACCTGCTTGATCAAGATGAAGCTAATTAGATCTACGACGATTTAGGGTTTTCACCGCATAATCGGATCATCCTACTCAGAGTTGGGCCTCGCGGCCACGCACGGTGCTCATAAGCCGATCCTAAACAAGGCCAAAGAACCAACAATGAAGTTGATCCGCGGAACATCCTGTTTGGAACGCCACCCTACGTGCCATTGGATCCTCCCCCCTTTGTAAGGCCTAACTATTGCAATATTAAACTAATCCTTGCATAACAAGGAGTAATCGTAACGGATCAGATCTACTAGATGATGAACAAGCAGGGTGCCGCCCCCACGCTGAGATAGGCGTGAGGGCGGCCTGCAAGGGTTGCACTACGTAAGCATGTTTATACGAAGAGCTATGCTAACCCTAACACATCTATGATAACTACGTTGCCCGCCATCAAAGACGCTTCAGTACGAGGCAACGCATGAACAACGTGGAGCTTGTGCTGCCTAGATCGCAAGATGCGATCTAGGCGCATCGCCCGATTGAAACCCTCGAGTCGAAGAGTTGGCGATGCGCCGAGATTGGTTTGTTTGGGGTGAACGTTGTGTTGTTGTTTATTCCATAAACCCTAGATACACATTTATAGTCCGGCGGACTTTCTAACGTGGGAATATCCCACCGTGTGCGATACAAACTCTAAATCTTGATCTAAGATATAACCTACTACAATTAAAGATACACGGGCAAACTAGCCCAAATTCTCCGTGCAAGGCCGCTTCAGAGATCTTCCACGTGTAGTCTTCTAAGCCCATCTCTCTTACGGCCCACCTCTGGATTTGTCCAAAATCTGGTGATAACACATGCCCCCCGGTTTTGGAAATAATTTTTCCAAAATCATTAAGCGTTCCTCCGTCGGGTCATGTCGTGGCAGAGCGCTGTTGCGGTATCCGTTATCATTATGCCCTGTCTTCTCAGCTTCTGCAAAATTCGATAGCTCTGGCGTCATCTCCTTGGAAACCGTAATGTGAGAAATTTCCACCAGCTCCTCATTATTTAACCGTGCGATCGATTAGCTTTCTTCATCCCCTTCTCTGTTCCAGCCCATCGGCACCCAAAAAACCCTCTTCTCCTTCAGCAATGTCTTCCTCTTCCTCCTCCTTCTCAAACCTCTTCCCCATTCTCGCCGAAGAAGAACGAGGACAAACCTTCTTCCGAAGTGACCCCCTCCCCTCCGATGATGAGAAGAAAGAAGGAGAAGTAGCGAAGGCCAAGACCTTCCCTCCGCCAAGCTCCCGAAGAAGCGCTCCCGCATGTGGGCGGACAGCGAGGATGAAGATGACGACGAAGAAGAAGAAGAGGAGGAGGAAGATGAATCTTCCTCTTCCGCCGGGTACCCGCCAACCAAGCGCTTCCGCTCCTGGGCGGACAGCGGGATGATGATGACGAGGAGGAAGAGGCTCCGGCCATGGGCGTAGCAGCGACGAGGAGCTCCCCAGAGCAGCGCCGACGACATCGACGGCGGTGACGACGAGAACAGCGACGACTAGTAGAATAGGACTAGTAGTAGCAGTGCGCTAGGCACTAGATCCCTCTTTTGAGAGCCATCGGCTCTTTCTTGTAAAGCCGCTCCTCTGAATCAATGAAATTGTTCTTTTGATTCATCCTTCAATTGCCCCAATTTCATTCCTTCCGCCTGTCATATCAAGACCGATAGCAATGTATCGATTTTTCTTCTTTTGGACGCCCATGAAGCTGGATTCTCATGTCGATTAGCTCGTAGGCCGAGAACTTCTCAATTTCAGGCTGCGATTTGGTATCTGACCATATTTTCTTCGCAATCCCTTAGCCGATGACCACTCATCGGCTATTTTGAGAATCCAATCCCTTTGCAGCGACAGGACAGTCCAAAATCTGTAAAAGCCGACGGCCTCCTTTTTGATTCCTCTCCATAGCTTCACAATCTTCTTTCGCGACCGGCTGCTTCCAGAGAGGATCACGACGCAGGATCAACCGATGCAACTCCAATTGGTTTCTAAAGAACCAAATCTTCATGTAGTCCGTTGCCCCCCGAGTCTTCATCAAGGCGAGGACAATCGTGAGCCAACCACATGTGTCACCATCAGCCTCCGAATCGTAACGCAGAAGGGCGAGCTGCCCCCCGAGCTTTCATCAAGGCAAGAATACCGGCGAGGATGCATAAGTCGTTGATCAGCTTTCTTTCTACTGAACATCGACGTTGATGTAAACCCTTGAGCACATAGCCAGTAGGTCTTGGTCTGTGCAACTGTACTAAAGTCGATGGCTGCGCATCGGCTTTGCTTCTGAAATTTTTTTTTATTTGGCCGATTTTTCCTTAACCGGCCCCCAATGTTCCACTGCACATGTCTGCACATGTTTATCTGCATATGTTCATCTGACTATATGCCCCCCGAGCCGAATCTGAATGACTGCAGATATCGGCTTTCTTATTAGTCAGACCTTTACTTGCACGTCGGCGGCAAAGACTTATGCTGACTTTCATCTGCCGACGTGGCCGCTGCCCAGTAGATCGTTGCGACCACAAACAGAATATGTGCAGAAGATAATTTTGGCCGATTGCTGGAATCGGCCTCCACCTTGCTCGTTCGATGAAGGTTTTGTAATGTCCCTCCATAAACTTTTGGGGCCGATCACAAGGATCAGCCTCGCACGGTTTGCTCATTGGTTTAATCTTGCTACTCGGTTAGGCTGGATAAAACCAACCCAACCTCTGACTTGCTGCGCTGTCGTCCACCTTAAGTGCATCGTATAATCGTGGAACACTAAGCTCCGTCGGCAAGACAAGCACCATGTTTGTGCCAGCCGATGTTTCATCTTCGGCCTTTTGCTTGGGACGCCACTCCATTCTTCGTGGACGACCCTCTTCATCCAGGGCTCGCTGAACCTTTGCGGCCATCAGGCCGTGCCTTCCTTAGCGTATGCGGTATAACCTTTCGGCTTCCTGCCGCGCAACCGCTGAACCCTGCGTTTTTGTGAACGGCTGAGTCCGTCGGGCACCACCTCGGACGGTGGCCTGTCTTCTTCTTCTTCTAGTCCTCGTCTTCGGAATCCTCAAGATCTGCGAAGTTCTCACGTTTGCTTGGTGGTGGGAGGACTAAGCGCTCAAACACAGACACGTTGGCTGCCTCCTTCTTCTTCTTGTTGCATTCTGGGCAATTGCCGATTGTGGGCAATCGGCTCATTCCTGAATCAGCCAGTGTCGAAGAAAGGGCAGTCCAGTGTCTGGCTTGTCATCTTGCTCCCTTGATGTGTCCGTGGCACGGCGCTCGTGCTCCTCCTCATCGCGATCTGCCGACGATGTCTTGCTTCTCTAGCCAGACGATCTCCTTCATCATCATAGTTGGACCGTCGGCGTTGGTCATCTTGTCTCACATATTTGTTGAGAGGTGATCGAGAGAGGTCGTTGATATCTTATGTTCTTCACTTCTCCCTCTGTAACGTAGCGCTTGCCATTATGATGGAGCCGATCGCGTGGAGCGGCCTCCTCGTATCCTTGCTATGAGAGCAGTGCCTCATCTCCATCTTTGCCAGAGTGGTTCCCTGGTCCTACCATGTTGATGTGAACGTGGGACCTGGCTGGCAACTCTCGGGGTAGATGACTTCTACCATGTTAACGGCGGGGAAGGGCTGGGTGTCTACCTTCATGGCGTACTGGTTGAAAATTAAACGCCCTTCTCTATCGCCGCTTGGATGTGTTGACGCCACACCTGCGGTCGTTGGTGGCATGGGAAAGCGAGTTGTGGAACTTGCAGTATGGCTTTCCGTTTAGCTCTTGCGCCGTAGGGAACTTGAGACCTTCAGGAATCGTCAGCTGTTTCTCCTTGAGCAGGAGGTCGAAGATTTGTTCAGTCTTGGTCACGTCAAAATCAAATCCTCTGGGCGGCCCTGGTGGCTTTACCCATTTGCAGGACACGGGGTTCCTCCCGAGTCCATTCAGCCTTGCTACTTCTTGGTCTCCGCATGAGCACTTCACCTTCCTCTGTATCGACATCTTACGCTTGAACTTGTCTTGGTACAGGTCTGGGTGTCTGTTCATATGCTGATAGTTTCGAACCATGTGCGCCGGCGAGGGATAATCTGCTTGGGAGGCCATGTCCTTGAGCTGTGTTGCAAGGCCAGCTACGCCAACTCGACTGCTTCCTTTTCATTATACGAACGAATAACATCGGTTCCTAAGATTCTGAAGCGCTGGATATACTCTGTCACCGTTTCTCCGCGCTTCTGACATAGTTGTGCTAGATCGGCAATGCTAGACTCGGAAGCTTCGAATGATATTGCATATGGAGCTGTTCTTCCAATTGCTTCCAAGACTGGATGGAGTTTGCTGGCAAAGAGGTATACCATCCAAAAGCCGATCCTGTGAGGGACTGTGAAAAGAGCCTCACACGTAGCTGATCCGACACTGAAGCCGGTCCTAGTTGCGCCAAATATCGGCCGATGTGCTCGATGGAGCTGGAGCCATCCGATCGAATTTGGAGAAGTCGGGGAGCCGATATTTAGGTGGCAGCGGGATCATCTCGTACTCGTCGGGTACGGCAGAATAGCCGATTGCTCCTTTTCGGCATAATGCGAACCGGTCTCTCGCATGGTACTGATCGATCCGCCGTGCTGGCTGCAGGAGATGTACTGAAGATTCGCCGGGTGGCGTACAGCCAGCCATGTTTGCTTTTCCAGCTCTGAGCCAACTGCAGGAGCTGGGCTCTGGAGAGATTCGTCGGGGTGGCGTACTTAGTTAGCCACGTCTGCTTCTCAAGCTCTGCCGCTGACGTCCCTCCTGTCTGCGCCGGAGTCCCTGACGTTGTGGCCTGGTTTGAGAGTGCCCGCTTGCCACAATCTGGCACATACGTGCACGCGTATCCTTGAGGGATCTCCTTAGGCGCCTCAGCCAAGAACGTAGTCACTAGGGTCACCACCGATCTTGTAGGACGAATGCCGGTGTGGCACCCAGATGGTGCGCCAACGCATATGGCAGCGGTGGACGGGACCCTGGGTGGCAACTCTCTTGGTGCGTCCCGAGAGCTGGTCCGACGGCGAGTACTGGTGGCTCATGATCTCCTGGATCACGCGCAGAGCGAGACGCTCCAACACGTTGACCAAGTTTTGAGTGGCGGTGTAGCGAGTGAGCCACCAAGTAGTTGATCTCCTGCCGCGGGGCCCCGGTGCGTTCCTCCGACGGGGCGAGAGATCTATCCCAGTGCACCTTGTGGTGAGAACCCCTTCCATCCGATGCCATGGGTACGGGTTCTCCGAAAGAGCCGATGAGGTCGGCTTCGAGGGTGGCCTTGATCTCGTCATGTTTCTTCTTGAGCTCGCAGCAGCTCCTCGGGTGAGTGGCGTGCCGTCCGTCGCCATCTCGGATGTAGATGGCGATGTGGTTGATGTAGACGATTGTCCCACCGGGCGTGCCAGAATGTGTTGATCGCCAAACCCACCGGCGGGCAGCTCTGGCCAACACGGTAGAGCCGGGAAGAGCCTAGAGCTGCGGCCCCTGAGCGAGCGCGCAATGCTCTCTTCCACCACGCGAAGTGCAGGCGTGCCACCTGACCTATACCTGGTCGGGAAGGTGATGGGGATGCCTCGCTTAGTTCCTGCATGGCATACACGTAAACATTAAATACGAGCCTCGATCGGCTCGGGTTATCTCGGCTCAAAGAACGATCCACCCATGATCCGTACGGGTGCACGAATACTTGGTGATCTGCTTGATCAAGATGAAGCTAATTAGATCTACGACGATTTAGGGTTTTCACCGCATAATCGGATCATCCTACTCCGGTTGGGCCTCGCGGCCACGCACGGTGCTCATAAACGATCCTAAACAAGGCAAAGAACCAACAATGAAGTTGATCCGCGGAACATCCCGTTTAGGACTTGCGCCACCCTACGTGCCGTTGGATCCTCCCCTTTGTAAGGCCTAACTATGAGATATTAAACTAATCCTTGCATAACAAGGAGTAATCGTAACGGATCAGATCTACTAGATGATGAACAAGTAGTGCCGCCCACGCCGAGATAGGCGTAGAGCGGGGCATGCAAGGGTTGCACCACGTAAGCATGTTTATACGAAGAGCTATGCTAACCCTAACACATCTATGATAACTACGTTTCGCCATCAAAGACGCTTCAGAGCAACGCATGAACAACGTGGAGCTTGCCTGATAGCAGATGCGATCGAAGTCCTCCACGATTGAAACCAGGAGAAGGAGGGTGACTTGAGATTGGTTTGTTTTTGGGGTGAACGTTGTGTTGTTGTTTATTCCATAAACCCTAGATACACATTTATAGTCCAGCGGACTTCTTGGGAATATCCCACCGTGTGCGATACAAACTCTAAATCTTGATCTAAGATATAACCTACTACAATTAAAGACACGGGCAAACTAGCCCAAATTCTCCGTGCAAGGCCGCTTCAGAGATCTTCCACGTGTAGTCTTCTAAGCCCATCTCTCTTACGGCCCACCTCTGGATTTGTCCAAAATCTGGTGATAACAGGTATTGAATATGTAATTATGCATTTTATCTCTTATTAAGTTGCTTGTTGTGCGATAACCATGTTCACTGGGGACGCCATCAACTATTCATTGTTGAATTTCATGTGAGTTGCTATGCATGTCCGTCTTGTCTGAAGTAAGAGAGATCTACCACCTTATGGTTAAGCATGCATAATGTTAGAGAAGAACATTGGGCCGCTAACTAAAGCCATGATCCATGGTGGAAGTTTCAGTTTGGACATATATCCTCAATCTCAAATGAGAAAATTATTAATTGTTGTTACATGCTTATGCATAAAAGAGGAGTCCATTATCATTGTCTATGTTGTCCGGTATGGATGTCTAAGTTGAAGAATAATCAATAGCGAGAAATCCAATGCGAGCTTTCTCCTTAGACCTTTGTACAAAGCATAGAGGTACCCCTTTGTGACACTTGGTAAAAACATGTGCATTGTGATGATCCGGTAGTCCAAGCTAATTAGGACAAGGTGCGGGCACTATTAGTAAACTATGCATGAGGTTTGCAACTTATAAGATATAATTTACATGATGCATATGCTTTATTACTACCGTTGACAAAATTGTTTCATGTTTTCAAAATCAAAGCTCTAGCACAAATATAACAATCGATGCTTTTCCTCTATGGAGGACCATTCTTTTACTTTCAATGTTGAGTCAGTTCACCTATTTCTCTCCACCTCAAGAAGCAAACACTTGTGTATTTGTGCATTGATTCCTACATACTTGCTTATTGCACTTATTATATTACTCTATGATGACAATATCCATGAGATATACATGTTACAAGTTGAAAGCAACCGCTGAAACTTAATCTTCTTTGTGTTGCTTCAATGCCTTTACTTTGAATTATTGCTTTATGAGTTAACTCTTATGCAAGACTTATTGATGCTTGTCTTGAAGTGCTATTCATGAAAAGTCTTTGCTTTATGATTCACTTGTTTACTCATGTCATATACATTGTTTTGATCGCTGCATTACATATGCTTTACAAATAGTATGATCAAGATTATGATGGCATGTCACTCCAGAAATTATCTCGTGTTATCGTTTTACCTGCTCGGGGGACAGAGACTAAACTTGGGGATGCTGATACGTCTCCGACGTATCGATAATTTCTTATGTTCCATGCCACATTATTGATGTTATCTACATGTTTTATGCACACTTTATGTCATATTCGTGCATTTGAACTAACCTATTAACAAGATGCCGAAGTGCCAGCTTGCTGTTTTACGTTGTTTTGGTTTCAGAAATCCTAGTAAGGAAATATTCTCGGAATTGGACGAAATCAAAGCCCGGGGCCTATTTTTCCACGAAGCTTCGGAAGTCCGAAGACGAAACGAAGAGGGGCCACGGGGTGGCCAAACCCTAGGCGGCGCGGCCCACCGGTGGCCGGCCTATGGTCTGGGACCCCGTGCCGCTTGACTGCCCTTCCGCCTACTTAAAGCCTCCGTGACGAAACCCGAGCCCGGAGCCACGATACGGAAAACCTTCCAGAGCCGCCGCCAACGCCGATCCCATCTCGGGGGATCCGGAGATCGCCTCCGGCCGCCTGAGAGGGGAATCATCTCCGGAGGACTCTACGCCGCCATGGTCGCCTCCGGTGTGATGAGTGAGTAGTCTACCCCCGGACTATGGGTCCATAGCGCTAGATGGTTGTCTTCTCCCCATTGTGCTATCATTGCGGATCTTGTGAGCTGCCTAACATGATCAAGATCATCTATCGTAATTCTATATGTTGCGTTTGTTGGGATCCGATGAATAGAGAATACTTGTTATGTTGATTATCAAAGTTATATCTCGTGTTGTTTATGATCTTGCATGCTTTCCGTTACTAGTAGATGCTCTGGCCAAGTAGATGCTTATAACTCCAAGAGGAGTACTTATGCTCGATAGTGGGTTCATGCGCATTGACACGGGACGAAGTGCTAAGGTTGTGTTGTGTTGTTGCCACTAGGGATAAAACATTGATGCTATGTCTAAGGATGTAGTTGTTGATTACATTACGCACCATACTTAATGTAATTGTCTGTTGCTTTGCAACTTAATACTGGAGAGGTTCGGATGATAACTTTGAAGGTGGACTTTAGGCATAGATGCGGATGGCGGTCTATGTACTTTGTCGTAATGCCCAATTAAATCTCACTATACTCATCATGATATGTATGTGCATGGTCATGCTCTCTTTATTTGTCAATTGCCCAACTGTAATTTGTTCACCCAACATGCGTTTATCTTATGGGAGAGACACCTCTAGTGGCGTGGACCCCGGTCCAATTCTTTATCGAAATACAATCTACTGCAATACTTGTTACTGTTTTCTGCAAACAATCATCTTCCACACAATACGGTTAATCCTTTGTTACAGCAAGCGGTGAGATTGACAACCTCACATTCGTTGGGCAAAGTACTTTGGTTGTGTTGTGCGAGTTCCACGTTGGCGACCTGGTGTTGCGCGCACTACATCCGCCGCCATCAACCTTCGACGTGCTTCTGACTCCTACGGTTCGATAAACCTTGGTTTCTTCGAGGGAAACTTGCTGTACGCATCACACCTTCCACTTGGGGTTCCCACGACGTGTGCTTTACGCGTCATCGAAGACGACGTCTTCTCCCGTTCCAGCGGGTAGCGATAGTAGCTCCTCCTTGAATCCGGCGGCACGACGGCGTGGTGCGGTGGCGATGGAGATCTCGGCGGAGCTTCGCTAAGCGTGCGGGAGAGGTGGAGGAGGGGCGGCTAGGGTTTGGGAGAGGGTGGCCGGCTATGGGTGCGGCCAGCTTGGTGGCTTTGTGGTGGCCCCCTCCCCTATGCCCCTCATTATATAGGTGGAACCCCCAAGTGTTGGACTACAAGTCTTCGAAGAAGACCCCAACCCAAACCTTCCATGTAGTAGGAAACCTACCCAAGGTGGGACTCACACCCAAGATCCCACCCTTCCATGAGGGGGTGGCGCCCTGGTCCACCTTGGACCCCCTCTAGGGTTGGCCGGCCATGGAGGTGGAGTCCCTTCGGGACTCCGCCTTCCAAGTGATTTCTTCCGGACTTTTCTGAACCTTCTAGAACCTTCCATAAATGCAGATCATTTCCAAATTTATAAAATGACTTCCTATATATGAATCTTATTCTGGGACCATTAAGGACTCCTCGTGATGTCCGGGATCTCATCCGAGACTTCGAACAATACTAACTCCATTCCATATTCTAGTTCTACTATTACAACATCAAACCTTAAGTGTGTGACCTACGGTTGAACTATGTGGACATGGGTGAGAACTCTCTCCGACCAATAACCAATAGCGGGATCGGAATCCATAATGGCTCCCACATATTCAACGATGACTTAGTGATCGAATGAACCATACACATATGATACCAATTCCCTTTGTCACGCGATATTTTACTTGTCCGGGGTTTGATCATCAGTATCACTCTATACCTTGTTCAACCTCGTCTCCGACAAGTACTCTTTACTCACTTGTGGTATGTGGTCTCTTATGAACTTATTCATATGCTTGCAAGACATTAGACGACATTCCAGAGGGCCCAGGTATATCTATCCGTCATCGGGATGGACAAATCCCAGTTGATCCATATGCCTCAACTCATACTTTCTGGATACTTAATCCCATCTTTATAACCACCCATTACGCGAGTGGCGTTTGATGTAATCAAAGTACCTTCCGGTATAAGTGATTTACATGATCTCATGGTCATAAGGACTAGGTAACTATGTATCGAAAGCTTATAGCAAATAACTTAATGACGTGATCTTATGCTACGCTTAATTGGGTGTGTCTATTACATCATTCATACAATGATATAACCTTGTTATTAATAACATCCAATGTTCATGATTATGAAACTAATCATCTATTAATCAACAAGCTAGTTAAGAGGCATACTAGGGACTCATTGTTGTTTACATATCACACATGTATCAATGTTTCGGTTAATACAATTATAGCATGATATATAAACATTTATCATAAACATAAAGATATATAATAACCACTTTTATTATTGCCTCTTGGGCATATCTCCAACAGCATAGAGGTACCCCTTTGTGACACTTGGTTGAAACATATGTAATGCAATGATAATCCATGGAAATCCGAGCTAATTAGGACAAGGAGCGGGCACTATTAGTATTCGATGCATGAGGCTTGCAACTTATAGGAGGTTTTATGCATAACATATGAATTATTACTACGTTGACAAAATTGTTTCCATGTTTTCAAAATAAAAGCTCTAGCACATGAGTAATCCCGCTTCCCTCTGCGAAGGGCCTTTCTTTTACTTTATGTTGAGTCAGTTTACCTACTTCTTTCTATCTTAGAAGCAAACACTTGTGTCAACTGTGTGTGCATTGATTCTTACATACTTGCTTTGCACTCATCATATTACTTTGTGTTGACAATTATCCATGAGATATGCATGTTGAAAGTTAAGCAACTGCTGAAACTTAAATCTTCCTTTGTGTTGCTTCAAAACCTTCTATTAAGAATCTATTGCTTTATGAGTTAACTCTTATGCAAGACTTGTTGATGCTTGTCTTGAAAGTACTATTCATGAAAAGTCTTTGCTATATGATTCAGTTGTTTAGTCATTATCTATTTGTTAACAAACTATAGACCATTGCATTGAATCACTTCATTCATCGCATATGCTTTACAATAGTATTGATCAAGATTATGATGGTAGCATGTCACTTCAGAAATTATCCTTTTTATCGTTTACCTACTCGAGGGCGAGTAGGAACTAAGGGATGCTTGATACGTCTCAAACGTATCTATAATTTCTTATGTTCCATGCTAGTTTTATGACAATACTCACATGTTTTATATACACTTTATATCATTTTTATGCATTTTCCGGCACTAACCAATTAACAAGATGCGAAGCGTCGGTTCTGTTTTCTGCTGTTTTGGTTTGTAAATCCTACATGAAATATTCTGGAATTGAAAAGCCCACGGTCTTATTTTCCACGGTCTTCAACACCGAAGAGGAGACGAAGGGGGCCACGAGGTAGCCCACACACCAGGCCCCACCTGCCGCGCCGCCATAGGGTGGGCCCCTGGGCCCCCGACTCTGCCCCTTCTCCTATATAATCCTTCCGTCGCGAAAACCCTAGTACCGAGAGCCAAAATATGAGAAAAGTTCCGCAGCGCCGCCGCCATCGATGACAAGTTGGGAGAAAGTCTCGTTCGACACGCCGTCACGGACGAGAGAATGCCCCGGAATCCATCTCCATCGACACCACCGCCATCTTCATCGACGTTGCCGACTCCCATGATGAGGAGGAGTAGTTCTCCCGCAGGGCTCTACCGGTAGCTATGTGGTTCATCTCTCTCTCCCATGGTGTGATCTTTATGTGATCATGAGATTTGTAATCTAGTTGAATATGTAGATGTTGCTCTTGTCTATTATGCACTCTAAAGGTTACTTTAATATGAACTCTGGAGTTACTCTCCACGGTGTGATGGTGACAGTGTGCATCGTGTGTGATTCCTTTATGACGTTGTGGAGCTTGTTTACTCCGGCTTGAGGTGTGTTTTTGCATCCCTACACAATGAATGGTGTTTGTTATCCAACAAGAGAGTGTTTGAGAGTAGCATTTATTTATTCAGTTATGTGATCATTGTGAGAGTGTCCACTAGTGAAAGTATGATCCCTAGGCCTTGTTTTTAAGCATTGAAACACCGTTTCCAACAAGTTCTGCTACATGTTTGCTTGCTGCCATTTTTATTTCAGATTGCAATTACTACTTATAATCATCCATATTACTTGTATTTCACTATCTCTTCGCGAACTAGTGCACCTATACATCGACAAGTGTAGGTGTGTTGGGGACACAAGAGACTTCTTGTATCTTAATTGCAGGGTTGCTTGAGAGGGATATCTTTGACCTCTACCTCCCTGATTTCGATAAATCTTGGGTGACTCACTTAAGGGAAACTTGCTGCTGTTCTACAAACCTCTGCTCTTGGAGGCCCAACACTGTCTACAGGAATAGAAGCATGCGTAGACATCACCCTTGGAGATGCTTCCTTCTCGCCTAGCATGGTTATGAAGATATTTCTTTAAGACCCCCATGAACCTCTCGAAGGGGAACATATTGTGTAGAAATACATGACCGAGGATGGCAATCTCTTCGACAAGGTGAACCAGGAGATGCGTCATAATATTGAAGAAAGATGGTGGAAACACCAACTCAAAACTAACAAGACATTGCACCACATCCTTCTGTAACCTTGGAAGACTAGCTGGATCGATTACCTTCTGAGATATTGCATTGAGGAATGCACATAGCTTCACAATGGGTATTCGAACATTTTCCGGCAGAATCCCACTCAGTGCAACCGGAAGCAACTGTGTCATCATAATGTGGCAGTCATGCGACTTCAGGTTTTGGATTTTTTCTCGGCCATATTTATAATTCCCTTTATATTTGATGAGACGGCACCTTGATACTGTAAAGGACTTCAAAAGATTTCCTTCTGCTTTGGTAAGAGCGTATTGGCAGACTTAAGCGATTCCCTATATCCGTCTTGTAATTTTGTTCTTGCTTGTTTTTTGGGACTTTCATACGATACTGGTCCTCCCATGCTTCTGGTGTATCTTTTGTCTTCCCATACACGCCTAAGAAGCCTAGCAGGTTCACGCAAACATTCTTCGTCACGTGCATCACGTCAATTGAAGAGCGGACCTCTAGGATTTTCCAATAGGGTAGATCCCAAAATATAGTTTTTTTCTTCCACATGGGTGCGTGTCCAGTAACGATGTCATTCGGAACAAATTGACCGCCAGGACCCTTTCCAAAGATTACTTTTATCTCCTTGACCATATCAAGTAAAGCATCACCGGTACAGAGTTCGGGCTTCTCCCGGTGATCTGCTTCACCTCTGAAATGATTGCCTTTATTTCTGACGGGGTGCCTCACAACCTTCTTACATTTATTCAAATATGCACCTTCGGTCTCATCTAAAAAGTGCGTGCATGCATTGTATCCCTTGTTTGTCTGTCCTGAAAGGTTACTAAGAGCAGGCCAATCATTGATGGTCATGAAAAGCAACGCTTGTAGGTTAAATGACTCATGTTTGTACTCATCCCATGCATGTACACCTGGTTTGCTTCACAACTGTAAGAGTTCTTCAAATAATGGCCGTAGGTACACATCAATGTCTTTTCCGGGTTGCTTTGGGCCTTGGATGAGCACTGGCATCATAATGAACTTGCACTTCATGCACAACCAAGGCAGAAGGTTATAGATACATAGAGTTACAGGCCAGGTGCTATGATTGTGTCTGCTCCCAAAAGGATTCATTCCTCGTACTTAGACCAAATCTTAAGTTTCATCCGCAAAGTCCGGGAACTCTCTATCATTGTCCTCCATTGCGATATCAGTGGTGTCAGCATCTCGTCTTTCTTACGGTCTTCTTTGTGCCATCGCAACAACGACATCCTCTTTATTTTGAACAGACGTTTCATCGTGGTATTATAGAACATACCATAACCTTAGCAGGAACCCTCTTCCGGGGGGCTCGCCATCAACATCACCAGGGTCATCTCGCGATCTTATATGATGCATTGCATACCGGACATTTTTCCAAATTTTCGTACTCAACACGGTAGAGGATGCAGTTGTTAATGCATGCATGTATCTTCAGCACCTCTAATCCTAGAGGCGAGAACCTTCTTTCTTCGTACGTACTGTCAGCAATTTGTTATCCTTTGGAAACCTTCTCTTCATTATTCGTAACTTCTCAAATCGCTTGTCACATATACCAGCCTCTGCCTTCCATTGCAGCAACTCGTGTGGCACCAAACTTTGTGTTGCCATCTTCGCAATTTGGGTATAACTTTTTGTGATCATCTAACATGCCCTTTAACTTTCGCTTCTCGTTTTGTTTTGCTTCTTTGCCCGACGAAGATCATCGTGGCTCATCTGATGCTTCGATCTTCTTCCTCCTCCTGCCTCTTCATCTTCATCATGCCCCGTTGCACTATCACCGTAGTTAGGGTACATATCATCATCCTCTTCTTCTTCATTATCTTCCATCATAACTCCTCTTTCTCCATGCTTGGTCCAACAATTATAGTTTGGCATGAAACCTTTCCAAAGCAGGTGGGAGTGAATGACTTGCCAGTCAGGGTATGGCGTTAAGTTCCGGCAACTAACATATGGACAACATATAAAACCATCCGCATGTGGGTTTTCCGTAGCCACACGGATACAATAATCCAAGCCCGAAGTAAACTCGGGTAGGCGTCGATCAACGTACATCCATTGCCGCCGGTTCATCTACATCAAATAATTAAGTTTATCAAAAAACCATTACAAAACATCATAATATATATAAATAGTGGAAATTAGCACCATACAAATGAAAGGATAAAGTTGCTTAACCTTGATCGAGGAGGAAAGAAAGAGGAGAAAGCTTAAGTGTCACTCCGGCACCTCATATCATTTTTGTTTTGTGTAAAATCAAGCGGCATCATTCTCTCGGATATTTCATCGAGCACCTTATTTGCATGGCAAAGAAAAGCAAGCAAGCACTCAACACACACACCTTCCTCCAAGAAAAAATGAAGCTAGTTGGCTGGTTAGGGGTGAGCTCAATATAGGGCAAAGGGACCTTTAGATTCGGTTCGTGTTACGAACCGGTGCAAGTGAGTTACCTTTAGCACCGATACGGCACGAATCAGTGCAAATGCTCTTGCGGGTCCCCTGGACGTCCAGATAGCACGAACCGGTGCAAATGACCCCCTTTAGCTCTGGTTCGTGCCAAATCCGATGCAAAAGATCTTTGGAGCAAAAAACCAAAGCCCTTGTTTCTACTAGTGCACTCACATCAGTATTCAAGAAAACACACGGCGAAGGAAGTAGGCACGATAAAGGCCTAGAAATACACACGGTGAAGATCGAACTAGCACACGACAAAGCGACAAAATTCTCGTTACAAAAAACACACGAGAAAGATTTAGGGCCACGTAGGCTCCGGAGAATGTATCTAGTGCTACAACCTATATGGGTGCTACTAGTTACCAAGAAGATCTGGACCGTTTATTGTGGTTTAACGGACATGATCAAAACAGAAGTCCCGGACTTGCTCCCACCATGGCACATGTGCCAATATGCCCTTGTAAGTTTTCATATTCTGGAACCTGATCCTTTTACCTCTGTCGGTCTCTCTCAAAGCTCTTCCCTGACTCTGAACACAACAACAACAGTGCATGGTATTTGACAGAAAGAAAGGGACATTGCGCTTCAAATAGGACACCTTTATCTGCTTGAACTAGTTTCAAATTCAATAGATATTTAGATTTTAGGTTAGCATATCTCTTAACTACAGTTTGACATTCTCGTGTGTAATTAGTCTTTGACAAATGTTTTTGCCCCAATGTAGATGCTGATGGTCAGTCCGAAACACAATGCCTCTGCAGGAAAATCATTTGCACAAATTAACGAAACAGTATATATGAATCATTCAGAAATTCCATATGAGCAAAGAGATCGTGAATAGAAGCTGAAAATAAACTCGTCAATGAAGGCTCAGCTCCAACAGGATTTGTGGCACTCGCTGAGGAATCGCACGTCGCTGAAAGTCTTCAGCACGTCCGTTCCACCTGCCCTCGTGAAGGGAGCCACCGGCGATGCGAGATATGCAAGTGGGCGGTACAGAACAGAGCGGAGGCCGTGGTGCCGACGGGAGGAGGCGGCCGGTACATCTCTGCATCTACAGGTCCCAGCAGCAGTTGCAGGTCCTAGCAGCAGTTGCAGCTCCGGCAGAGGATGCCAGGGACGGTCCAGCTCCGTGCGGCGGAGGACGCCAGCGAACTCGTGAGGTTGAGCGCGAGCTGCATCCCTCTCCGTGACCCTAGATGCGATTTGGGAATGGTTTGAACCTTACGAGCAGTGAGACAGACAATGGAACTATGGTCATTTGCTGAAAATTTGGAAAACATTATGGACTAATATGCATATGTTCCATGGTGGGCTAGGTATCTCACGTCAGGTTCGATCTTGTCCCTTTAATCACATCGGACGTCCCAGATCAGTCGGGAAACTGGTACCACGCATAGACCCAGTAGTACTAGATACTTTCTCGTAGGCTCCGCTCTCCTCATGCTTACCAGAGTTCCCGCGTTTTTTCCCGCGTGGGCTGGAGATTCCCACCATGCCACATTGATGTGTGCTTTTGTAATATACACAAGGCAAAGGCAATTCTCTGCCGCGTGTATCGAAGTAAATGGCAAAGGCAGTTCTTTCCTAGCTTAGTTTTTCCGCTGTTTTTTCTGCCAATTCTTTCCTATTGTTTTTCTCTCCATCTTCTCACCGTCGCCTCACTATCTGATATAAAATTCACAACCCACTTCTTCTCCACCTGTTCCCAACGCCACAACCCCTCTCCCGCCACTGTGGATCCTGCAAGGCCGTTTCCCGCCGTCGTTGGGATGCCTCCTTGTCTCCGCGTAAACTTGACCTCTACGGGCTTCGTCAGAGTCCGTTTGCACCCGAGAGGGGGGGGGGGGCATGCAAAGCTAAAATCTCGACCGCTGGAGAGTGTGTGTGGCTCGGTACCTTGAACACCAAGGAGGAGGCCACCCACACATACAACACCGCATCATGGAGGTTCCGCCGGTCTCTTTGCCAACTTCCCGGATAATCAGTTCTTGGGCACAAGCCAACACGGTCGCTCCTTAGCTGTGCTTTGTGTCGCAAGAGGATGAGCGGCGCCACCGTTGGTGGTAGCGATGGCTTGACATAGCCAAGGCGAACGAGCGGGCCATGGCAATAGTGGTGTCTCCACCATCCTAAAGACGTGGAATATGAGCGCCGGTTCTGGAAGGCGGAGTGGGGAGCGGCGATGGCGGAGAAGAGGAGGGAGGCTGCCATTCAGGCGGAGTATGCCGCCAGACCATCGTTGATGCTCGACCCCAACTCCGAGAGGTGGCTGGAAATCATCGAGTCAACCGATTCGGAGGACACCCACAACGATTTAGATATCGACTGGGATTAGTTTGTTTCTGTCTATCTATGTCGAGTGTCTAATTTGTGTGTCTATCTGTTTTTGAACCAGTGTCAAGTTCGCGTGTGTTTAGTCATTTTAGGGTCTAGTTCGTGCGTATCTAGTTTTTTCAATGCCTACTATTTCTCAATGTTTATGAACCAATGTCAAGTGTCCATCGATGTTTCCGGATTTTCTGGACTATTGTGGATGTGTTTTTTAATGTGTTTGTTGTGCCCAATAATTTTTGAACTATTGCTGAAACATCATCTTATCTAGGTCCCATTTGAAGAAAACCCCACGTCGAGTCCATCGAAGGGTATCATGCTAGATCTTGGGCTAAACCATTGCTTTTCCATTGATTTTCATGTACTAGTAAAAAAGACTTCACAAATTAAGCTATGCTACAGATTTTGGAGCAAACGAGTTAGGTATTGACCTCCGAAATGGCATATTTTGTCGGAAGGAGCCCATCGGGCACATGCGTTCGCCTTCGGACGGGAAGGAACATTGTATAAAGTGTTTTGATATTGTAGCCACGAAAAACCCATTTTCGGTCTTCGGGGTGCCACAATGTTTTCTTTTGTGAAGGAGGTACAAGAACTCAATCTACTGTTGAGTGAAACCTGTGCACAATAACAAAAGACCGCATATGCACTATGTTTCCATGATGCTCCCTGCGTTCTCCAGCCGATTCTGTTGGAAGCGGGCGGTTCAGAACTAAGCGTGTCAACTTTTGCTTTCTCCAAATTTTTTTTTTTTTTTAAAATCTCATATTTATGCTCACAAAGTGTCAATTCATGTGTGGTTCACTTTTGGTTTGGCGCGCTTCCAAGCCATCTTCATTATTATTAACTATATAAAAGTTGAACCCATCTGCTGTAAGGGGAGCCATTTGGGCACTGTTCCCTCATGGTTTCTTCCAATCAGTTTTAACCACGTACGTTTTTTTCCTGTGGATGTGCGATCAGATCCTACTGCTGCGCAAGTTCTGTTTTATTTCCTTCTTTTTTTTCTTTCGTATAATTCACAGTTACCGGCAGTTAGCCTATAGATCCTTTATTTATGGGCCGGTTTCCTTCTTTACTTCTCCTTCCGTTGGCCTGCGATCTCTGGTGTTACCGGTCATCAGCGATCCTGCATGATTTAGGTCTTACTTGATTGACACGTACCTTTCTTACGTGTCCTCTCCGCTAATTCTTCTCTTTCTCCGCTAATTCCTCTCTTTCTTGGTTTCTGTGTTCTTGCCTTACGGTTCCGCGCATCGGAGAGACCGGCGCTGCTTTCCTTCATCCTCTTCCTCTTTCTTCCCCATACTGATTTCGTTGCTTTCGTCTTTGCCAGCTTCTGGAGGTCTCGGTATGAGCGGGAATGGCGGACCTGGCCGTACGTGACGCCAGCCGGCTTCTGGGCCGCCGCCTCTGCGGTCGCTTCTGCCGCGGTGCCATGGGCTGGACGGCCTAACTTCTCTTCTTACTCAGTTGCCGTTCATGCCGCCGGCTCTGCCGTCCGTGTTGGTGCCTCGGCCTTCTGTGCCGCTGGTTCCGTCATCCGTGCCATAGACTCTGTCTTCCACGGCGCCGGCATGGCCTTGATGGAACTAGCTTATTGGTCATCAGGCCCTTGCTCATCGCGTTCTAGCGGACGTCGCCGACACTCCTCTATCCCTGTTGGTGCTCTTGGTGCTTCAGTAGTTGGTTTTGTTGCTGCTGCTACCTCTGGTGGTACTGATCATCTGCTGCTGCTGCTGCCTTTGATGGTCGCGGTTTCATCATCCGTGCCCTAGACTCTGTCTTCCGCGGCGCCGGCGTGGCCTTGATGGAACTAGCTTATTGGTCATCAGGCCCTTGCTCATCGTGTTCTGGCGGACGTCGCCGACGCTCCTCTATCCATGTTGGTGCTCTTGGTGCTTCAGTTGTTGGTTTTGTTGCTGCTGCTACCTCTGGTGGTCCTGATCATCTGCTGCTGCTGCTGCCTTTGATGGTCGTGATCATCCGCCGCCTGGGGTTTCTTCCAGCCAGGTTTCTTCAGAACATACTCCTGCCTTGCCTGTATTGCCTGACATAGCGGTTTGGAGGCGGGAGCTAAGGTTAGGCAAGCGTCCTGTTCAAGAGCTTCCTGATGCTGCTGTTGTTGGTAATTCTTTCTTCTGCCTTTCCTCTAGTTTTTCCTGCCTCTGCAATTTCAGAATTCTTGGGTTAGTGATACTGGTTAGTGAAAACATAAGTGCTATGTTAGATATGTAGATCAATTTGATCAGGTAGGATGTCAATGTCGGTAGTTCATGCAGTCAGTAATTATTTCTACAGTTCTGATGTGCTTCTATGATCTTTAGTTCTGCCGTTGTTTATTGTCTTCCTATCGTCTTCTCGCATGGACCCGATTATATCTTTTATCGTGATTTCCCTTCATATGTGCTGGGAGTGTCCTCACAATTTTGGTCCGTCCAGCCTATATGGAAGCTGCTAAGTGGTCTCCTCTACCTGCGGATGATGTACTGTTGTATTGCACACTGATCATGACTGCTTTACTTCACAACATAGATTTGATTTTGCCTCTGTCCCTACGTAGCACGGTCTTTTTTCCCGTATATTGTGTTTGTACAGCGAAGCGGAGGATTAAAGGTATAGAAGCAATTTTATGTGCTATGGCTCTATGTTCCCTGTGAAATAGGAACTCTCAAATTATTTACAGATTAAAAAAACTCTTAAAATAAAGCCAACAATAATACTGCTGCGCAAGTTCTGTTTTATTTCCTTCTTTTTTTTCTTTCGTATAATTCACAGTTACCGGCAGTTAGCCTATAGATCCTTTATTTATGGGCCGGTTTCCTTCTTTACTTCTCCTTCCGTTGGCCTGCGATCTCCGGTGTTACCGGTCATCAGCGATCCTGCATGATTTAGGTCTTACTTGATTGACACGTACCTTTCTTACGTGTCCTCTCCGCTAATTCCTCTCTTTCTCCGCTAATTCCTCTCTTTCTTGGTTTCTGTGTTCTTGCCTTACGGTTCCGCGCATCGGAGAGACCGGCGCTGCTTTCCTACATCCTCTTCCTCTTTCTTCCCCATACTGATTTCGTTGCTTTCGTCTTTGCCAGCTTCTGGAGGTCTCGGTATGAGCGGGAATGGCGGACCTGGCCGTACGCGACGCCAGCCGGCTTCTGGGCCGCCGCCTCTGCGGTCGCTTCTGCCGCGGTGCCATGGGCTGGACGGCCTAACTTCTCTTCTTACTCAGTTGCCGTTCATGCCGCCGGCTCTGCCGTCCGTGTTGGTGCCTCGGCCTTCTGTGCCGCTGGTTCCGTCATCCGTGCCATAGACTCTGTCTTCCACGGCGCCGGCATGGCCTTGATGGAACTAGCTTATTGGTCATCAGGCCCTTGCTCATCGCGTTCTAGCGGACGTCGCCGACACTCCTCTATCCCTGTTGGTGCTCTTGGTGCTTCAGTAGTTGGTTTTGTTGCTGCTGCTACCTCTGGTGGTACTGATCATCTGCTGCTGCTGCTGCCTTTGATGGTCGCGGTTTCATCATCCGTGCCCTAGACTCTGTCTTCCGCGGCGCCGGCGTGGCCTTGATGGAACTAGCTTATTGGTCATCAGGCCCTTGCTCATCGCGTTCTGCCGGACGTCGCCGACGCTCCTCTATCCATGTTGGTGCTCTTGGTGCTTCAGTTGTTGGTTTTGTTGCTGCTGCTACCTCTGGTGGTCCTGATCATCTGCTGCTGCTGCTGCCTTTGATGGTCGTGATCATCCGCCGCCTGGGGTTTCTTCCAGCCAGGTTTCTTCAGAACATACTCCTGCCTTGCCTGTGTTGCCTGACATAGCGGTTCGGAGGCGGGAGCTAAGGTTAGGCAAGCGTCCTGTTCAAGAGCTTCCTGATGCTGCTGTTGTTGGTAATTCTTTCTTCTGCCTTTCCTCTAGTTTTTCCTGCCTCTGCAATTTCAGAATTCTTGGGTTAGTGATACTGGTTAGTGAAAACATAAGTGCTATGTTAGATATGTAGATCAATTTGATCAGGTAGGATGTCAATGTCGGTAGTTCATGCAGTCAGTAATTATTTCTACAGTTCTGATGTGCTTCTATGATCTTTAGTTCTGCCGTTGTTTATTGTCTTCCTATCGTCTTCTCGCATGGACCCGATTATATCTTTTATCGTGATTTCCCTTCATATGTGCTGGGAGTGTCCTCACAATTTTGGTCCGTCCAGCCTATATGGAAGCTGCTAAGTGGTCTCCTCTACCTGCGGATGATGTACTGTTGTATTGCACACTGATCATGACTGCTTTACTTCACAACATAGATTTGATTTTGCCTCTGTCCCTACGTAGCACGGTCTTTTTTCCCGTATATTGTGTTTGTACAGCGAAGCGGAGGATTAAAGGTATAGAAGCAATTTTATGTGCTATGGCTCTATGTTCCCTGTGAAATAGGAACTCTCAAATTATTTACAGATTAAAAAAAATCTTAAAATAAAGCCAACAATAATCAAATGAAAATGCCAATAAATTTGTATTTCCTCTTTATTGGTGATTGCTCTTTTAGAATTCAATTCTGTAGGTGATTTCTCAAACATAAAAGAACACCCCTTTGATTCTAATTATTATTATATGCTGATTCGATTTGGGTCGCACGCATCATTTTCTCGCTTCTCTTATCATTATATAAAGATACGGCTTTTCTCTTATTGGGTTTAATCATATTATTTCAACAAATCAAGTTAGTGAATCAGGAAGCTGTACTCACATGGTTATGCTACTGCCAATTTTTGACCATGTATGAGAGAAAACCAGTGCTGGCCAGAAGTCATGGATATACTTATAACATATACCGTGTAATATGGACACATATAAGATGCCTCCTTCACATAGGGCTGGCTTACATGCCTGGGTTGTGTGTTCTGTTTGGGCATAGTTCAGGCTAACTGCACTGTCCATCCACTGCTTATTTTCTTGCTTATTGTCTTCGCATGTTCAACATGATTGTAGAGGTCATCATCTCTCAAATAATAAGACAATGGTACTATTTGAAAGGTATACTTTGTATGAGTTAGAGAGATTTTCCTACTAGCAGTAGGTTTACGGAAATTCTTATTGTAACAATGTTGGCTTAGGTTCAAGCAGCTGTTTATTTCAGAAGGAGCATGTGCCCTGCTCTTTGAATTAGTTCGACTTCTTGATTATCTAAGAACAATGCTAAACGACCACAACCAGATCTGCTGAAATACCAGATTATAATATCAACCCGCTTGGCTATGCGCTCGTGGAGGACTTTATGGTGCATGGTCCCTGCGGAGAGTATAATCCAAAAGGTCCGTGCATGAAGAATGGGGTATGTTCTAACCGTTATCCAAATGATTTCAATGAGGAGACAACCATCGACTGTTTTCGTTTTCCGGTGTACCATCGCCGTAGGAACAACTGTTTCGTTACTAGGAACGGGATCGTTTAGATAATAGATGGATTGTTGCGCACAATATGGCCTTCCTAAAAAGATTTCAGGCTCATATCAACGTAGAATGGTGTAATAAGACAAATCTGATGAAATATTTGTTAAAGTATCTTGCCAAAGGACATGACATGGCTCGTGCCCGTCTTCATTCTCTGTAAGAAAACTCAAATGCTGACTCGGCAGGAACTAATGCCATCTGCAGGTATCCATTCTGCTGTGTTGCCTTTCTAAATTTTTTCCTGTGTGAAGGTATGTTTATGAACATATCTTAACAAATGCTGTTTTTGGCCCAGATATTTGTCGGCATGTGAGGCCTGCTGGCATACATTTGGATTTGATATACATGTCCGTGAGCCTTCCGTTGACAGATTGGCAGTGCACCTTCCAAACATGAACCCGCGTTATATATCATGAGAGTGATTGGCTTGCAAATATTGTCGATAACCCCAACAGGTATAGAACTGTGCTCACTGAATGGTTATATATTGTAAAAGTGGTATGTTTGCTAATATCGTCGTTAACACCAACAGGTACAAAGCTATGCTTATTGAATGGTTTGTGGCCAACCAGTGTTACCCGGAGGACCGGGCTCTCACATATTTGGAATTTCCATCTAAGTGGATCTGGAATGGACATACTAAAAGGTGGGAAAAAAGGACACGTGAGTTCAAGTTTGGTCCTCCGATTGGTCGCATATACAGTGTGCATCCTACCACCAATGAGCTCTTCTTTTTACGGATACTGCTCACGGTTGTACCTGGAGCTACAGGTTTTCAGGATCTTCGGACATATCAGGGAACCTTATATTCTTCTTTTAAAGAGGCTTGCCAGGCTTGTGGTCTGGTTGGCGTTGACAATGAATGGTTCCGTTTATTTGATGAGGCTGTTCAGTGGACAGCTCCCTTTCAGCTTATACATTTGTTCATGACGGTTTTGCTGTTCCGCATTGTCTCCAATGGACAAAGGTTGCTCAATAAATATTGGCACTTTATGGTAGATGATTTCGCTTTGCAGATTGCTTTGTGTGTGCAGGATAGACCTGAAGCTACACCTACAGAGTATCTTTATGCCCGCCTGCTGCAGGAGGTTTCTGTGATGTTTGGCAGAAATGGTTACTCTTCAGAATCCTTCAACATATCAACAGTTTCTATTTTAAGTGGAAGATATCTTGGAAACAGGCTACTTTTAGAGGAAATGCAGTATGAATTTTACTGATTGCTCCGTCGACCAAGTGGCCTTTCACATTACATCATCGACAGTACCTAATAAGAGTACCCAATAGGAGTATGTTATGCAATGACTATCAATACGAGCCAGGGGCAAACACTTGATAAGGTCGGAGTCTATCTGCCGAAGCCAGTCTTTTCTCACAGGCAATTCTATGTAGCTGTGTCAAGGGTGACGTCAAGAAATGGGTTAAAGATGCTGGCCCTTGACGAGAATGGAGAACCCACAACCCAAACAAGAAACATAGTATATCATGAAGTGCTCGCCAATCTCCAAAGGGAAAAATCTTTTCTAGGTACCTGGTTATGTTTACTTTTAGTCCATGAAAATGCTAGATTTTTCTGTTCTGGATCTCCCTATTGGCTCTAATCTCTCTTCCAGGTATTAAGAATTTAGTTGTCCACATCATATCTTGGTTTCTAGAGCTTGGAGAAACAAGTTGGCCGGTTCTTTCCTCATGCTTTTGTTCGCTACCTTCATAAAGTTGTTACGGGTGGCCATTCTACTTTGTTTGTATCTGCTAAATTTACCCATATGTTCCTTTTTTGCGGCTTTCCGTTTGTTTCGAAACCTGGTTTCTTACCCGAACCTTTACTATAATGTTGTTGCTGGGTTTATCCTGGACAACACGGTAAGGAGATTTTTCCTATGAAGCAAACTGTCAGTGACTACTTTGTGTTTGCTAGCTGGTGCTCTATGAAAATCAGGTTTCCAGATTTGTTCAGGTTTATTCATCTAAGAGAAAGGTCATTATTAAACCTAGACACGATGCACAATCGGTTCCTTGCTGTGGTTCCACAATGTCGTCCAAGAAAAAAAACATCCTATGTTATTTTCGTGAAGAACATACCAGTTAAGACTGAATCAGTTGCCTCCAGTGGCCATATAGCTGGTGCTAGCCTCATATTCTTTTACTATGTTTCCTTCCACTTATCCAATGTAGCAGAGGTATAGCTTCTCACCTGGTATTAAAAAAAACAAAAAATAGTCATAAGTCGATGCAAGTATATGCCTGGGAATCAAAAACTGCAGCTCTAAAGCAGATCTACATTACTGTTAAGCACAAAAGACCATCTTTAAGGGGAGAAAAGTCACGCTGTCTGGAAAAAGGGTGTTTAATTACCAGATCACAAATTCACAAGTGTCTCATCCATGGAAACTATCGGTGAAGAGAACTGATTTATAAGCAAGGTTAGGTTAACACGTTCCCCAATTTCTGCCTTCCGTTGCAGATTCCGCTTCCCTTTCTTTCCCCGCATTTGATGACAGCAATTAATCCTGCTCCAGCTATCTTCCCTCTTCCCCTGCAAATTTGACAGAAAATGATAAGCATTTCTGTCATGGAAGACACTCTAACAGAACCAAAATTCAGAGAATTTCCAGTCGGAAAAAGAACACCTCAGCAAACTTTCATTAACTAGCCAGTAACAGCTGCATAGTAATATTTAGATGGCAGGAGCATTACTAGACTATCGCTGCTAGCAACGAGGTCGACGGGCGCTGCCTCCGCCCAGGCGCAACTTCAGCGGAAGAGAGGCGTCGTCGCCTCGCCCTGCTCACCCTCCGTGCTTCGCTGCCTAAACTCCCCGGCCGCGGCGGCCGGAAGCGGGTACCAATTGTTCCTCGAGCTCCTGCCCGGCAACTCGGTCACCGACGAAACGAAAAGAAACAGAAAAATCACCGAGGAAGGCACCGTTACAGATCCCCGCCTTCTTCCGCCAACCCCACCGCAACTCCGCCGGCCACTCACGTGAATCCTATTCCAAGGAGAACCATCCGCCAGGGAAGAAGATAGAGGTAGGTTACAACAGCTCGATCCACTTTTTTTCCCCTCAAGCAATACGAAAGCCACTCATTGACTCACTGGCTCCCCTCCGTCCACTTGCTTATTTCGGACAGCAGCAGCCCATCAGAGCTACTGAGCCCATCACAGGGAGCAAGCTGAGCCCATCCACAGCAGATATCAACTACGGAGTACTGAACTTTTTTTTGGCGGGGAAACTACTGAACTTTTACACAGCTGTAAACTATGCAAAAAAATCGTTGAAGAGGCATCTCAAAGTAAATGTTTACCCCAGAACTAATTAAAAAGTTCAGTGTCCATCTTAAATACTCCATATTAAACCAAACTAGATGCAGCTGCGTTCTTTCTCACCCATCTTCGTCTTGGGACACTCATGAAAAGAAGGTAGGTGAAGAAAGTTCCTTTGATGCACTGCCACTAAGATCGTCAAGAAGAACAATGACATCTTCTCATGACTAACTGTCTACTAATGCTTCTTTTACATTGCGGTCTCTAATTAATCCGAAACGATTTGGAACTACAACTTCCAAACTGAAGCTCCAAAACAGATATTAAACCCTGAACTTTTACACAACGATGGACTATAGGAAAACATTCCTAGATGAGTAATGTTTACATCATCTCTAACTGAAAAATTCAGTATCCAGCCTAAATATCAAACTGAACCACACGCAGGTGCACTACCATCATACATCTTCTATTCAAGACACACATTAAAGGATCAGGTGAAAAAGATTGATTCGACACATTCAAACCACTAGGATAAACTAGAACTTTTCGACAAACAAAAACTTTACCTACGAGAACACTTAACCCTAAGGAAAGAAACAACCGCTGTTCTCCTCATCCCTCTCGATCAGCTAGATTCCACTATCGATCGGCCCAAAACAAGCATGGCAACAACCTACACCAAAACAAAAGCCTACTAGGCCACACCAGAAAATGTCACATCCCACAAAAACTTATACAGCTCCATCCACCCACCCATGCATATGTCGACATCTGGCACACACTCATTACATCCATGGAACCCATCAAGAAAATTTTCGTCCTCCAAAAATAATGTAAGAGCAAACTATATACTAAACAACAACAAGGCACATCACAACAACCAGTAAACACGAATTACACCTCCCGCATCGTAGGCAGCATGAGCGCGGCGTGCGCCGCGCCACACACTTCCTAGTAATCCCTAATAGAGGGAGTAATTCGTTTTCTTTAAGTGATTAATTACTTGATGTCAATGTCTTCTGTGACTGAAACTTACTTTGCTGCAAAATCTGTTCTGATTTAATTCGGCTATATGTTTTCGAAAGTATTTGAGGGTCGAACGACACTATGAATATGTGTACCAAATACTTGATCTGAATCATTCGGATCATTTCAGAGAAGGTATAAATCATAATTAGCTGAACCAAAAATATCCCTCATTTGAGAGATAACCTAATCGTGTATGATTTGTTTATCAAACATTACTCTTAAAACTTATTTTGCTTTTCCTACATGTCTACTATAACAAAATCTATTACGATAAGTTTTGTCCAGCTTCAATAAGGGAGGGGCGAGAACGGCAGCGCACATTTGACTCGTTCAAGTGCTTATAGTCATCGCTAGATGGACATTTTAATAAAATACTTGTGAGTTTACTTGTCCTAATCTTGAGAATTATAAATAGATCGATGGAATTTTCGCAAATAAAAACTTAGTTTACTTTAAGTTTTTTAGAGAAAAATAAACGTGGTTTCGAAAGAATTCTCACGGTAATTCCCATTCCAGTTTTGCCCTTTAGCCTATATGCATAGGGGAGAGTAACTAGTATATAATCCAAATTTAGGTAAGATTCTATGAGATTAACTTTTTATAAATGAAACAAAAAAAAAATCTAGCAGCCGCCGCCATCCACCTTGTCCTGGCCGTCTACTACCAGGAATCGACAGGTTCCCGCCTTCTCTGCTAGCCGCTTTGACGACGGGAGGGGGTGGGGACCTCGGTCATGAGCTCGGTGTTGTAGAAGGGTCCCTAAAGATAGAGTTTGATCAACTGACATCTTCGTTATGGTAGCTATGGTGACGTTGTGCGAGATAAGAATAAGGTATATCCGCCTCCTCATCCACATTATCAGCGGCGATCTCATCGGTGGCGTTGAAGAGATTGGGGAGTTGTATGGTCGCTGCTATTTACCTGGAGTGGTGGATATCGTCCAGTCTACGTGTGTTATTCCCTGGTCACCGCGTATTCCTCTGGCATGAAATCCTTGGCGGACTTCTTTATCTTCGCCTGCTTCTTGCCGGCGGTAGCCGTGGCGACGGAATCCATCGCTTCCGCTGGCTTCCCAGCGCCGAATTTTCCACTAGCGGGACAGACCATGGTTTTTTAGGGAGGACGCACGAATTGCTCGACCCGACGCATCGGCGTCCCAAATTTGCGAAACAGATGGGTGCGGCCTGTCCTCCATTTGAGCCACACCACTAGAGCGCGCGTGGTCTGTCTATCCATCTGCGTCGAGCGTTTCAAATAGCCTAGAACCATTTGACTCGGTCCGCTGGACATACGCTCAAGCAGGCAGAGTGTCAGATAGTGAATACATTTACTAATTGCGTTCCCCACGTTCAAATCCGGTGGTAAATATCGCCAGATTGAACAAAAGTTTGGGGGATTGCCGAATTTCCAGCCGTCCCTGCTAGACGTCCGAAGATTGGGTGCTTTATTTTCACAAATAAACTCACAGTTCGGTGAATTTGACAAATTTTGGCCAATATTTGGCTTATTTTTAAAAATAAACGTTACAGTTCAACAAAGCAAGGAAATAATTTAACAAGTTTTTTTTTTTTTGAGAGTACGCGACCGCGTACCATACTTTTATAGAAGGCAGAAAAATAATTACAAGAGAGGCCTACAACAAGCCGCAGGCCTCGGGTCTCCAAGAACACACACACGACTATAGCTACTACTCACTAACCATTGTCAAAAACTCCTCTCCCCTCCCTATGAGCAGCTCTAAGCATTCTGTACTCTACCAGGACCCGAGAGGCCACTCCCCTAGCATTCGTTTGCCGTTGCACATTGTTGAAACAGTAGGCGTTTCTGTTTTTCCAAATCAAATGGAAACTAGTTGGTGTTGCCTCGAAACCTCCATATGTGCTCCACCATGTCATCATGTAGATGTTGATGCATTGTGGAGTCTCGAATCTCCTAACGCATAGTAATGAACGCAGCCCACGATGTCGGCACCTGGTGATTAGGCTGTGCAAGAGGACCCTCTCTCATATGGTGCAGCTTGGTCGCTCAGAGGAACTGGATACTTTCTTTCATTCTCAATAATCATGTTGTGTAAGCACACACAACAGTTCATCATCTCTCACATCTGATCTTTAGACCAAGTCATAGCGGGAAAACGGACTACAGCAAATCTCTGTTGGAAGACACCAAATGCACGCTCGACGTCTTTTCATCAACCTTCTTGTTCCTTGACAAACTCAGCTTCCTTCGGGAGGACGGGGCTTGAGATAGTCTTCACAAACGTTGCCCACTTTCGATAGATACCGTCTGCAAGATAGTATCCCTTGTTGTAGTGTCAGCCATTGATCACAAAGTCAACCGGGGGAGCATGACCCTCAACAAGCTTGGAGAAGACCGGCGAGCACTGCAAGACGTTGATGTCGTTGTTGGATCCCGGCATACCAAAGAAGCAGTGCCAAATCCAGAGATATAGCCACTACCTCAAGTATCATAGTGCAGTCTTTTTTGTGATCCATGTACATTCCCTGCCAGGCAAACGGACAGTCCTTCCAATTTCAATGCATGCAGTCAACGCTGAAACGACGCCTAAAAACAACCTTACCGTGCAATGCATTGTCGACGAAGTAGACGAAGTAGAGCATGCATTAGCCCTCCATTTGCTACCTCAGCTTGCACTTTCAACGACCTGGTGCCGAACCACCACGTCGACCAATGACCAATGATCGGGGTGCGGTTGCCATATCTTCTTCAAAAATCTCGGCGAACATCTGCCCGTCCTCGTTGTCCGAGTCCATGTCCGCCCAAGCAAATGGACAAACACCTGTCGGGCGTGGTCGACGCGAGGCGCGGCGTAGGAGGGACGGTGTAATATAGGTAGACGGGAGGAGGGACGGCAAAATATAGGCTCCTGGGAGGACGGACGGCGTAGTGCAGACAATCAGTCGGCGGATTGGCGAGGGGTGGTGCCAGCGGCGAGAGAGCTACGAGAGGGAAGGGGGATTTGCGACAAGATAGTGGTGGGTTTCGCGTGTTCTCTCGCCAACAGAGCGGGCCCATCTCCGCTTTTCTCTCGTCCGAACTCCCTGAGCGCACCCCGGGAGGTCGGGATGGTCTGGGCTCTCCGGGTGGATTAAGGGCCTTTTCCGGGGGGGGAGGGGGCGCGGCTGGGCCGAAAAACTCCGTCCGGATAAAAAAAAGGGTGCCGGGGGACTCGTCGGGGTGACGGCCGGAGGTACTCTAACTGCCCAAGCTTGCGCTCTTATGGCCTTTGTGTCTTTCGCCTCAGAAGAAGGTTGATGGTTGTACGACGGATACAACCCATCTGTTGCAGGTTACACTTGGTGACATAGCTTCAGATCAACGCCACTTTGAACCAACCCGAGGCAAAGTTATTTGAAAAATATAAATGTGGTTTCGAAAGAGTTTTCACAGTAATTCAAGTTCTAGTTTTGCCCTTTGGCCTATATGCAAAGGGGAGAGTAACTAATATATAATCCAACTTTAGCCCCCTTGAGGGCTTGGCCTTGGAGGTCCGGTACTCCACCAAGTTTCTTTGGTTTGCCTGCTTGGCGCCTTTGTGTTCGGCTAGGTGGGTGCAATCTCGGGATCGACGTGGATGCCGAAGCGGCGGCTCCGGATTGCGGTGAGGTTGCTTGCATGGCCTTCATCGTTTTGACTGTTGTCCCTTCTTGCTTGGGTGGGAGAGTAGTCGACTCGTGTGGTGTGCGGGCAGGGCCTGCTTGTTGTGTTTGGGTTGTTTCAGTTCTCGCCACTGTGCATGGTCTCGGGACTGTGTGGACACCAGAGCGGCGGTTCCGGAGTTTTTCTGTTTTGAGTGTCACCTCTTCTTGCTTGGGCTTGAGCATCATCGGCTCGTGTGGTGCGCAACCTCAGGGCCGATATGTGGCATTTGGTTGTACGGGTTTTCGTCAGTTTTCCATATAATTTGGTTGTGTTGGTTTTTTTTGTTTGGTTTCCCTTATAAGCCAAACACGTGTATCATGTCTGTATCGGTTTTCGGTCTCTTTCCTTTATAAACAGGCCAAATTTCTCTCTTCTTAATGAATAGGCAGAGCTCATTACCCGATTGCTCTAGAACAAATCCAACTTTAACTGATTTTCTATGAATTATCTTTTTAATGAAGCACATTTTTTTCACAATACACATATACACAATCCCAAAAAACCCCAGCTCCAAATTTGACATGTGCTAAGAGAAGCCAAAAGGACGAAATCGGTTATGAATATTATTCGAGTGTGATTCAGCCAAAGCTTACACTATTCATAGTTGAATTTGTCATTTCTTTTACACAAAATAGATTGGATTTGAGTTGATTGTTTACCGTTATGGGTACACTCGATAGATATCGTGTCAAATATCTGTATAACTCTCTAATTTCTAAATATAACTTCAATTAGGAATTGTTGTTAGTCCAATTGAACTGTTATATTGTGATCCAAATTCATACTAAAGGGAGGCTAACTTCTGACGAGCGGAGCGAGGCCCGTCGCCGGAGGCTTGGGCCGAAGCGTACACATCGATGACACCCCCTACATATACCTCTTGTAAGCCGCCGGCTAGGGTTTATCATTTTATAAAATAACCCATTGCGTTTGTGAACACTCCGTGATACAGTGAAGTATTTGTTGGCTAGCGCCCGTGGTTTTTCCCCTTCTGTTTTGGAAGGGGTTTTCCACATTAAATCTTGCGTTTCCTCTGTGTTTTCCTTTATCGTTCTTTATTATTTATTTGTCGCGTAACAAATGGTATCAGAGCCGTGTTCAAACTAGGGTTTGCGATATGTCTTCCTTAAAGTTCGATCTACCGCAGTTGGATTACACCATGAGATTTTCTCTGTGGTAAGTGAAGATGAGGGCAATCCTCGCTCAAACTTCTGATCTGTATGAAGCTCTTGAAGGATTCAGCAAGTTTGATCCAAATACTTGGACTGGTGATGAAAAATGGAAAGACCGTAAGGCTTGTCATTGATTCAACTTCATCTATCCAATAATTTTTGCAGGAATTGTTGGCTGAGAAAACTGCAGTGGCGCTGTAGTTGAAGCTGGAATCGATGTGCATGTTCAAAGATCTAACCAGTAAGATGCACGGGAAGATGAATATGTTCCCGCACAAGTTGCATGAAGGTGCGTTAATGATGACTCGCATATCGATCTTTAGAGAGATTGTTTCGGATTTGTTGTACATGGAGGTAAAGTATGAAGATGAGGATCTCACTCTTCTATTATTAGTCTCATTGCTAATTCTTTTGCGAATTTTTGAGACACCTTATTATACATCCGCGATGAACTAACCCTTGCCGAAGTTTATGAGGCCCTCCAGCAGAGGGAAAATTTGAAATATATGGTGCAGGCAGAGGGTTCGTCATCTAATGCAGAAGCACTGCAAGTCCGAGGCAGGATCGAGCATAGAAACAACAACTACAACAGATATAAGAGCAAGACCGACAGAGGTCGTTCAAAGTCCAAGGGATGAAATAATAAGTTCTGCATGTACTGTAAGAAAACTAACAACATATTGATGACTACTGGAGGCTACAGAAGAGGTAGAAAAGAAACGGTACTTACCAACCAAAAAAAATCTGATGGTGATGGTCAGGCTATTGTTGTTTCCACTGATAATTCGAATGGTGATTTCCTAGTTGTGTTTACTGGTTGTGTTTCTGGTAATCATGAGTGGATCCTTGATTCTGCATGTTCATTTCATATTTGCTGTAATAAAGACGGGTTCAGTTCTTATGAGTTTGTGCAGAGTGGAGATGTTGTGCGTTGGGAGATAACAACCCACATGAGATCGTGGATATTGGTTCCGTTCAGATCAAGATGCATGATGGCACGACATGCACACTGAAAGATGTGAGACATATCTGGTATGGCCAGAAATCTGATCTCTCTCTCAGTACCCTTGATGTTGATGGGTACAAACACTCCGGTTCTCACGGAGTTCTGAAGGTATCAAAAGGTTCTCTCGTTCACATGATTGGTGACATGAATTCTGCAAAATTATATGTTCTTAGAGGTAGCACTTTGTCTGGTATTGCTGCTGATGTTATTCCCGATGAACCTAGTAAAACTAATATGTGGCATATGCGTCTTGGACATATGATTGAACATGGCATGGCAGAATTTCACATGAGAGACCTGCTAGATGGCTGCAATTTGATTAAGTTTGAGTTATGTGAGCACTGCATTTTTGGTAATCATAAAAGGGTTAAATTCAGTGCTTCCGTTCATACCACTAAAGGGATTTTAGATTATGTGCATGCTGATGTATGAGGACCTTCCCGCAAGACTTCTCTTGGTGGTGCAAATTACACGCCTACTATCATTGATGATTACTCCGGAAAAGTGTGGCCTTTCTTTATGAAACATTAATCTGATGTATTTGATGCTTTCAGAAAGTGGAAAGTTATGGTAGAAAAGCTAACGGAAAAGAAAGTTAAAATGCTTCATACTGACAATGGCATGGAGTTTTGCTCTACTGTTTTTAGTGATTACTGCAGCGATGAAGGCATTATCAGGGACCACACCATCACATACACTCCTCAATAGAATGGTGTGGCGGAGAGGATGAAGAGAACCATCATCTCCAAGTCTCGTTGCATGTTGTCTAATGCTGGTAGAATGTTTTTGGGATGAAGCAGCCTCCACCATTTGTTACTTGATAAACAGGTCAACTTGCATTCCGCTTAATAAAAAAAACTCCTATTGAGGTATGGTCTGGTTCACCTGCTGATTATTCATAGTTGCGAGTTTTCGGTTGCACTGCTTATGCACATGTTGATCATGACAAGTTAGAGCCCATGGCTGTTAAGTGTGTGTTTCTTGGTTATGGTTCAGGAGTTAAGGCATATAAGTTATTGAATCCTGAAACTAAGAAAGTTTTGCATAGCAGGAATGTTGTCTTTAATGAGGCTGTCATGTTTTATAAGAGTTCATCTACAGATGTTTCTGATGCAATTGATTTCTCTGATGTTTCTGATGATGAGCAACAGAGGATTAGCGTGTAGGTGGAGCACGTGGAGGAGAAAGAAAATGATGTTGCTGAAAATGATAGCATTGTTGTTCACCACTCACCACCTATTTTGCAGCAAACAAATAGTTCCATTATTGCTGATAGACCGAAGCGTAATAAAGGTCCACATACTCGTTTAATTGGATAGTGTAATCTTGTACATTATGGTTTTAGTTGTGCTGAACAGGTGGAGCATGATACTGAACCTGCTACATATGTTGAGGTTGTTGGATCTATTAACCGCGAGAAGTGGATTTATGCTATGCAAGTGGATATGCAATCGCTTGACAAGAATGGCACATGGGATGTTGTCCACTTTCCTAAACAAAAGAAAATTGTCCGCTATAATTGGATATTTAAACGAAATGAAGGTTTGTCTCCTAATGAGCCTCCGAGGTTTAAGGCAAGGTTAGTAGCAAAAGGTTTTAGACAAATTCCATGTATTGATTATAATGATGTATTCTCTCCGATTGAAGCATAGTTCCATTCGTGCATTCTTTGGTATTGTGGCTGATAGCTCAAAATTTAGCACTATTTTACTAAGGTTTTAAAGTATACTATTACTCATATTGTCACTATTTCATACTCTAGCTAGATACACCTATACCTATTTTGCGTACTTACGAGTTCTTGTTCATTTTCATATGAGCTTCGCATATTTAGTAGTTTTAGCAAGATTTTATTATGTTTCCATTGTCTTTAACATGTATTCATGTGTTATTGGCAATCATGGAAAAAAGGAGCAAAAGGGACCAAGAGGGTGCAAGATGGGAGAATTACAAGTACCAGACTTAACCATATGAGGTGTAGGAAAGTGATATTTTCCAAAATCTTATATTTACGATCTAAGTACATGGTATTGTATCCCTCGTCCATACGAGTTCAACGACCCGAAGAACACCTCAATCGGAGTCCGGATGAAGAAATGACGAGCAAAATACGAAAGCATCTCCAACTTTAGTGAGCATCGGTACGGGCAGACCCGCCCGTACCGTCCGCCCATACTAGGCTCCGACGGCTCCGTTTCATCAAATGGAACAACATTTGTGAAGGCCCGATGGGAATATTCGGCCCCCAACTCCGTTGGTTCGCGAAACCGTCCTCTAGAGTGCTATTTAAGGAGGGGAGGAGCCAAGGGGGAGGGCACCAATCATCCACACCCTAGGGGCGGAGCCCTGCTGCCGCCACCTTCTCCATAATCGCTGCCTCCATAGCCTCCGCACACCTCCAAGATCAAGATCTCCTCCAACACCTCCATAGGATCGAATCAAGAGAAGGAGAAGGAGACGCCCCCATCGTCACCGCGTTCATCGTTCATCGTCATCATCTCCAACGGCGTCTCCACCTCTCTTCCCCTTATTTTAGATTGTGTATTTGTAAGATTAAACATGATGATCTTCATGAATTACTATGTGTATTTCTATTCATATATGTTTGAGTAATTGATTCGGTTCTCGGTTGAGGTATGATCTAGTATGCACTATTAGACTCTGTGACTTTATCTATTATACTACTCTGTCCTCTAGTGACAAATAGGAGATATATAAGTTCTTGTGATCCTTTGGACTGGAGTGTATTATTGACTTGTCTAGTGCCAACGCGAGGTTCTAAGTAGTATACCCTTTGACAAACCGGTAACCACAGGGAATCGTTTATTTATCTAAAGTATTATCTTATGTAATTCCAATGGATGGCTACATAGTTGTACTAGTGAGGCAGAATGCCTAGACACCATCTTTTATTCTATTCCATCCTACAAGTATAACCCCTCTCATTACTTTCAGTTTTTGTTTAATTTGTTCTTGTTTAGCTCTTTGGTCTTAGTTACTTTAAACCTCTCTCAACTCATTGTCATTTTAATAGCTTATAGCTATTTCCAAACCACAGTTTGGGTGCGAACGTGGCTGCGCCTGTGACAACGTAGTTGCGGGGTTGTGTGATTGCCATTTGCAAAGCTCCTTTGGGACAAACTTTCTAATAAATAGTTGCCGCTACAAGTACTGCAATAACCTTGTTGTTGAACGCAGGAACACAGTTATCAGTGGCCATGGATGATCTTGAGCTTGAGCAGTTAGATGTGAACACTGCTTTTCTGCATGGAGAACTTGAGAAGGAGAAACACATGGACCAGCCTGAAGGTTTTGTTGTGCCTGGTAAGGAGGATCTTGTTTGGTAGTTAAAGAGTTCCCTTTATGGTCTGAAACAGTCGCCAAGATAGTGGTACAAAAGGTTCGATTCATTTATGCTTGCACATGATTTTAAGAGATCTCAGTACTGTGTTTACATCAAGTTTATTAATGGATCACCTATATACTTGTTGGTATATGTTGATGACATGTTGATTGCTGCCAAGAGGAAAAAAGAGATCACTACTTTGAAAAAACAATTAAGTAGTTAGTTTGAGATGAATGATCTTGTTGCTGCTAAGAAAATACTAGGTAAGAAAATTACAAGAGAAAGAAAATCTAGTATATTATTTCTTAGTCAGCAAAATTACATTAAGAAAGTCCTTCAACGTTTTAATATGCATGATGCAAAATCTGTTATTACACCTATTGCTCCTCACTTCAAATTGTCAGCATTGCAATGTCCTAGTACTGATAAAGATATTGAGTACATATCACGAGTTTCATATTCTAGTGTTATTGGTTCCTTGATGTATGTCATGGTTTGTTCTCGCCATGATTTGTCATATGCTATGAGTTTAGTCAGTCGATACGTGGCTAATATTTTATCCTGGAAAAGAATATTGCAAAGTTGTTCAGTGGATTTTTAGGTACCTTCATGGCACATCCAAAGCTTGCTTGATGTTTGGCAAGACCCGTGAGAGACCTCACTGGCTATGTGGATTCAAATTTTTCTGCCGACTTGGATAAGAGAAGGTCCCTCACAGGTTATGTGTTCACTATTGGTGGATGTGCTGTGAGTTGGAAGGCAACGTTGCAACCTCCTGTTGCCCAATCTACAATCGAAGCAGGATATATGGCTATTATTGAAACTTGCAAAGAGTCTGTTTAGTTGAAAGGTTTGTATGTTGAGCTTTGTGGAGATGATTCTTGCATTAACTTGTTTTGTGATAGTCAAAGTGCAATATATCTTACTAAGATACCATATTCCATGAGAGGGCAAAGCACATTGATGTCAAGTACCATTATGTTCGCGACATTGTTATTCAAAGTAAACTGAAGGTATGCAAGATAAGTACTCATGATAATCCTGCTTATATGATGAAAAAGTTAGTTCTTGTTGCCAAGTTTGAGCTTTGCTCGAGTTTGGTTGGTATAACTGTTTAGCCCAAGTGGCTATTGACGTCACCAAGTGTTTTCTTTGTTGTTCGGGAGATTATTAAAGTTCATGCTACAAAAAGGAATTTGTCTTAAGGTGAAATTTGTTATACTGTGATCCAAAATTCCAAATTCATTCTAAAGGAAGGCTAACTTCTAACGAGCGGAGCGAGGCCCATCGCAGGAGGCTTGGGCCGAAGCGTACATATCGATGCCACCGCTTATATATACCTCTTGTAAGCCGCCGGCTAGGGTTTATCAGATTATAACATAACCCACGGCGTTTGTAAACATTCTCTGGTTTAGAGAAATATTTGCTAGCTGACGGCCGTGATTTTTCATCTTATGTGTTGAAAGGGGTTTTTCATGTTAAATCTTATATTTTTATTACAATTTTGTTTATCATTATTTATTATTTACTTGTCACGTTTATAACATGAACTACAATTTGTGTACGAATAACAATTAGTCCTGCCGGGGATGTCATCTGTGTACGCATATGATGAAGAAGGCGAGTAGCAGACCAAAGAAAGCGAGCAGCAGGAAAAAGACAGGTGCCTCAGGTTCCACCCTGGCCAACGTTACCGGTGCAGGCGCCGCTGCAGCGCTAGGTGGAGCTTGCAGACCACGTAGTTGGGCTTGTTCTACTCTTTGTATTTGATGGAGGCCACCCTCGCCTTGGCACGTCGCCGTTGATGGAAATCTGAAAGAACATAGATAGTATACAGGTCAAATATAATGCACACATTACCCGCAAAAAAAAAATATAATGCACACAATCTCAAAAATATTATTTAGCCCATTTGCCTCCTAGGATCAATTAGGAACACAAGATTAGTTAAAATACCGAATTATCTTGAGAATGTATCCTATAATTTTTTACAAGTAATTACATAGCAATTGCGATTTTCTTGAACAAAAATACAATTCAATTCAGTCTTGTCTCAGTTGCCAGCCGATTAGGCAGGCACAAAGCCACAAGTATTTAGGTTGCCAAGTCGGATCCAACTTAAACATCCCCATCTAGTTTAGTGGAGAGTGTCTAGTTCACATTTTGATCAAAAATATTAACTAGGAATCTTCAGATGAACAAGAACTGAGATAAAATGCATTCACTTGCATCCATGCTAGAATTAACCAGAATTAATGGATGTGACATGAATACCGGCGCTAATAGAGAGCAGATAAAAAATGTATTTGGGCTTGGAATGCTAATATTAATATTTGTAAACCTACACACACAAAAATAAAATAAACTCTTCACACTAGAACATTTTTTTTAGGTACACACTGGAACATAGTTGTTGTCATGAGCAAACAGATATAGACAGCCTCAGGGCTTACCTGGCAGCGTAAACACCCAATGGCTCCATCGTCTGGACGTACGCGTACGTCCGGCTCCGGCAGAAGCTAGTTTCGCCGCTGACCCTTGCAAGCGGAGTCCCTTGATCCTTGTCATTGATCTTCATAACTTGGCACGGTAGACTCATGTCTGATTTTGGCCGGTGACCGTACAACAACCGCCCATGGTGAGTCACGACGTCCTCGCCGTAGACGAACTGCGGCCGCGTGAGGTCATGGGAGTGGAGGCTGTATCGGCGAGTCCAGAGCCCCTTCTCCGTCAGAACCCATACCCCGGTCGACCTCCCGGAGGCGGAGCGATCGTGGACGACCATGCCCAGCCTCCCGTGCACCTCCGCGAGGTGGTAGTTGTCCGGCCCAGCCAAAAGAGCAGCCAACGGCATGGAAAATGCAACGACGCGCTCGTCGTCGAGGCTGAAAGACATGACCCTCGCGGTGGCGCTGCCCGCCGTGACCCAGTACGTTGCGCCGTCGACGCTCACGATGCCGGCTTCGAGGTTGCACCTCGTGTCCCCGGGTCTCGGCACCTCCCGCCACGGCGCCTCCTGCCCCAGCGTGAGCACCTGCAGGGCGGCGAAGTCACAGACCCCGTCGGAGCCGGAGGACCAGCCGCCAAAGCTGCACGGGACGTGCACCACCTTGTACCGCCCCGACGTCGGGTGGTACCCGAAGCTGTACGCCTTGTCCCATCTCCTGCGGCAGCGGCGGCGCCCGAAGACGTACTCGGTGCACGGCAACGGCGGGACGAGCAGCGACTCGCCGGTCGCCGGGTTGACCAGGGTAACGGCGCCACCGCTCCTCTCGTCGTTGTCGCAGAGGCAGAGCAGGCCGTTGCAGGTGCCAACCAGCTGCAGGTCGGCGTCGGCGTAGGGATCCGCGCAGGGCCTAGAGCTTCTCCACACGTCGGTGCAGCTCCCTGTCGAGGGGCCGTCGATGTAGGCGACGGCGGCGCGGGTGTTCCAGAGGAGGGGCTGTGCGCGGCTCTGCATCTCCGTCGTGCGGTCGTCCACGGACTCGCGCCACATCTTGCAGACGAGCCGGGCACGGCGGCGGGCGCTGGGCGGCAGCCGCAGCAGGATCTCCACCAGCACGTCCGTCGACGTGGAGAAATCCATGGCTGGATGTCAGCTGTGTATCTGCCAGAGCTTTCGTTTTTATTTTCCAGTTTGCATGCCCCCGAGATTCCTTCCGTTCCTTGTAACCGGATCGAATTAGGATCCTAGTATTTTGCTCGGTTTTCCTTTTTTGTTGTTGCGGCAATAATTTCCTGGTAGACTGGTAGTCACTCCGAGGCTCTTTTGTATCTGAAACATAGTTGGCCATCCTGTCAGGTATTTGTGGCATAACTCTTGCAGCAACGTACAAACTGAGTCCGACTCGACCGAAGTTATTGAAGCCTGCTCAGGTGAACAAGCTTGGTGGCAAAAATCTGCTATAATGTGATCTAAATTTATATTAAAGGGTGTGGTTAAGTCTCAGAGACTTAACTTATGTCTCGGTCGAATTACATCAGCATGCTTTGATGTGGACCTAAACAAAGTGCAAACAACAACAAACATGAATCTGCAAACAAAAATAAAATCCAGCGATGGAACATGTGACTGAGATATAAGCTACGTCTCAGCTAGCTAAAACTTAGCAATTCTGTATATTAAAGGGGAGACTAATTTCTGACGAACAGAGTGAAATCCATGTCACATCCGTCATAGCCAAAACGGCTTACTGCAGCTTCGGCGGAGCTGCAGGCCGGTAGCTGCCGGCTGGTCCGACCCAGGCGCCGGCTCTTGGCTGGCCCGTTGGTTGGTCCGGCTCATGGCCCGGCCGTTGGTTCGACTTGCCTACGGCCCCGCGCTGCCAACTTTCTGCTGATTTGCTTTGCTCGGACTTTGCAAAACGACTAGTTCTCCTCCTAGCTATAAAAACCTCTTTTTTTCGCGAAAACGCAAAAGCCTTGCGTTTCGATGCATTGATAGATAAAGAAGAGTTTATGTACAAGTCCGAGCACGGACGCAACACGCCGTACAACTCGACCCAAGGAAAAGGAAAAAACTAATCTAGGGGAGTAGCTGGCGCACACCCCGGGCTCCCGCGTCCGTCCATTGCCGCGCCTCGGCCGCTAAGTCGTTGAACAAGGATGTCACCGAAGGTAACACGTTGTCGAAGACTACCGCGTTCCGATGTTTCCAGATCCACCATGCCGTAAGCATGATAACCGACGAAGTGCCCTTGCGCAGCTAGCGAGGGGCGGTCCGCACCGCCTGCGACCACCACTCCGCGAAGTCACCCTCAACCGTGGGAGGGCCTGAGGTGGATCGGATCCACGACAGAACCTCAAACCTCTTAGGTCAACCATTTATATCATATTCCTGTATATATCGCTTGTAACACGTCCGTTGGGAAATCCATGGCCCGATCGATGCGTGCTGTTTCCGGAACCTTGCGTTTCGATCTTTCGGTTTGCATGCCCCAGGATTCCTTTATGTCGTTTCCGTTCCTTAAACGGGATTGGATTTGGATCCGTTTAGTTAACTTCGTTTCCTTTTTTTGGAGAATAATCACTACGTGGCTGTCAAATCTGTTGTGATTTAATTCGGGGTATCAGTTTTGGAAAGTATTTGAGAATTGAGAGGCGTATGAACCTGTCTTTTCTTTTCTCATTTGAGAGGCGTATGAATCCAAATTAGCAAATTTCCCTCGTTTGAGAGGTTAACCTATTCGTGTCTGATTTATTTTTCATGTGCCTTATACTAGTTGGAGGCTTGGAGCTTCAAATCACATGTTTATAGAACATTACCCTCACAACTTATTGTAATCTTTTATAAAACAATTCTAGATAAAAAATAAAGCTTGGTTTAGAGGGAGTTTTCACAGTAATTTGCGTTTAAATTTTGCCCTCAGCTCTATATGCACCAGGAGAGTTAGTGTAGAATCCACATTAGGTGATATCTAGGAAACTATTTAAAAAAACACACATTGTTGCAAAAAAAAATCGCATTTACACATATACGGAATCCCAAAAAAAAACGTACCTCCAAATTGACATATGCCAAAAAGCAGAAAATACAAATTGGCCTTGAATATTGAAGAATGCGATTCAACCAAAGATTAGACTATTCATAGTCGAATATGCCATTTTTGTTACTCCCTCCGATCTATGATAAGTGTTGGTGATTTATTACAATTTAGTTCAAAGTTGTACTGAATCACCAACACATATTATGGATCGGAGGGAGTTCTTAAAATAGGTTGGATTGAGATGATTTTTTTGAGTTATAGGCACACTCCATAGATATGGTGTCAAATATTTGTAGAAATATCTAATTTCTAAATATCACTTCATGAGATAAACCCGTAGATATCACCTAAAATTAGATTTCATACTAATCTACTACCATATACAAGAAATATAAAGTTTTCGCTAAGTTCTTAGGGCATGAACAACGGTGGAGAAGGCTCGCCTTTTCTTATCGGTCAACATCATTTAGAGAAGACACTAAATATAGGTGATACAATGCATTATCTCTTATGGTTATCTCTACAATTAATGAAAAATCAATTAGATTTAGTTGGAAATTTGGTTGATAAGGGAAGACACATGGTACAATGGAGAAAATATCCTATTCTTATTTTTTTAAGTGATCATCATTTAACTATGGAAAGGCAACCTCACTTTCATTGTTCTTTTTCCTCCAACTAGAGCACAAAATCCGACGTAATGATTGTAAGGAAAGACTGATGTCACCCTGTTGTACATGCCCTTACGCGAGGAACATTTTTTCAGGGCATAAGCCAGAAAATTTGTATATCTACCTAATTCCAAGGTGATTCTTTGAGTTATGAGTACACTATATGGTGCAAATATTTCTAGATTTATCTAATTTCTAAATATAACTTCATAAGTTGATCTCATAGATCTCACGTAAAATTAGAGTTCATCGTAATCTACCCCCATACACACGAAAGATCAAATTCTTTAGCTGAGGAGTACTTCTTCAAGGCTTTTGCAGAAAAATTGGATTACTTAAAATATATCGGATTCAGAGATGATTTTTTTAGTTATGGGTACACTAGGTAGATATGGTGTCAAATATTTGAAGATCTCTCTAATTTTTAAATATAACTTCATGATGTGATCTCATAGCTCTCGCCTATAATTATGTTTCATACTAATCTATTTCCATATACATGAAAGATGAAGTGTTAGTTAACCTTACCTAAATTATATGACCTTGGACTGTTGACGTGTGGAGCCACCGGATATGGGAGCCACGTATCAGCCACCCAAAAGTTAAAAAAAAATTAAACTGGTGTGCCACTCAAAGTTACGTCACACGCTATGGTTCAGTCAATGACATGTTGTCTCAAATTTTTTAGTCTAAATAGTTTATTTTGAAGTTTCTCAAATTTTCCATTTAACCAACTTCTTGTGTGTAGGCAGGCATGGGTATTCAGTTTTAACTGAAAATTTGGTTCGATTTTTTGTTATTTTTGGTAATTCGGGTAATTTAAAATGGCAACCAATATTACATCAGTTTTTTCTAATTAGCCGGTGGTTCGGTTACCTGATAATTCAGTTTGGTGTTTGGATTTTAACCGATTTGACCAAAACGTGACAAAAAAGAAAGTTGGGATGTACAATGGCGTGCACGAGATAGTCACGCATCGAGTGGCAATGACGAGAAGCTACCTACACATACGATGGACTGCTGAGCACACAGACACCACTTCGTATGCACCGAAACTGCACGATCTCGGTTAATTTGGTTTCGATGTATTTGATTTTGGTTTCGATTAGTTCGGTTTCAGTGTTTGGTTTTTTAGCCCACCCCTATATGTGTAGATATTACAGAACATGGTATTCAAAGATTCTCGCTACAAACAACATTTTTCATCTCGCCTTAAGATTCTCGATTTTCCACTTGTGGGTGCTTTTTGGGGTACTTTTTTTTAACCGTTTCTTTCTTTTTTTCTTGCCACATCTTACAATTGAAGTTGTGAACGGCCCGTCCTAGGAAAAATTGACAGTATTTAGGTTGAAACGATGCTCCCAGAGAAAACCTAATTGGCTAAACAGTTCGGTAGAACAAAGTGACTCGGCGTTGCATATAGGATTCCCATGCCGCCAACACAATCTTTATCTCTCACACAATCCGGCAAACGGGCCAGGTTCGACTGTCGGTGATAACGGAACTGCAAATGAATAGTATGCGCTGGTTTGAGCGTAAAGAATATAGCTTAAAATCATCACCCACCGCCTGCATCTAGTGTTCGACTATCGGTGTAAGTGCCGTGGCCAAAAGTAACGAAACCAGCCACATCATGGTTTCATAGGTAACTCCATCATGTCATATTGATGCCAACGAAAAACTTCCTCTGAGCAGCATTGGTTTCTTGTTCATGAGCTACTACATTGTTTCTTGCATTCCTCTGTTAACTCGCCAACATAATCTGGACACTTCCTTGCCGGCGGCAACAAACTTTTGTCAAAAGAGACCACCTGACTCAATTCATTGACAAAAAGGACCACCTCTGAATTAAATTGGCAAAAAAGACCCCCTCTGGGGTGGCGGCAGCGCCCCCAGCCGACACGTGGCGCTTGCCGCCGGAGGGAGTGGCGGCAGGGACCCGCCGCCGCACCAGGTGGCGGCACGTTGCTGCGAAGTCGCCGTTACGTCGCGCCGTCAGCCGCTGTCCGCCCCTGTGGGCCATGCCGCCAGTGCATGGGGCGGCATCCCCAGGTGGAGCCTGCCGCCGCACATGCGGCATGTCCTCGAGGGAATCCCTCCGGCCGACAGCCTGCTGTTGACGCTGACTAAACAAACGGCGTTGATTCCGAGGCGATTAGAGACAAACTCCGCTGATTTTTATGTGACTTTGCTGATTGTGATGATTCCCGCTCGCGAAAGTTTGCAACGTTTTTATCAGTGGATGCACTGCAGTGTACATAAATTAGACTGGGATTTGTAACAGTGGACAAACGGCGCTGATTTCGATATGCCCTGTGAAAGATGCTCGACTCTTCTTTATAAGCCTGAGTGTGTTTCGTCTGTGCGGAAGCAGTCACTCAGTCTTTCATATTTTGCCTCTCACTGTAAACTCAGACGCTTAGCGTACGGTGCAGCACTCAATTTCTCTCGCTTTAGCCTCTTGATGTGAACACACACGTTTAGTGTACGATGCAGCAGATTGAGTTGCAGAGAAGACATATCAAAGTAAGTCTCTCATGCTTTGCCTCTTGCTGTGAATGTTATTAGCGCGTGTAGTTAGAGAGAATGTGATTAGGACATTTGTTATTTTAAAATTCGTATAACTATGATTACGCATGTAGTTAGTGGGTAGCATGCATGATGGGAAACGAGGAGATGCGCGGATCAGCGCAGTGGCTTGGCATGGCAGTGGCCAGCCAGCCCGCCTGGGATCGATCCCCGCAGGGGTCGATTTTCAGGTGTCTCACCGGGGCTTTGCTCCAGAATAAAATCCCCTCCACACATATGTCACAACTACTAGCTAGGGACACTCAAATTATGTGTGCTGTGTGTATAGTTCTAGATTCTAACTTGTGCACTAGTGGTGTGCGTGTGTGTGGTGTGAGTGTGGTGTTGAGTTAGTGCATAAGTTCAGATACTACAGCTGTAACACAGATCGAGGGGTCACAAAAAAAAAAAAAAAAAAGATGGGAAACGAGTGGTCTGTGCAAGTAATGAAATATTTCATGCCGAACTTATCTGAAAAATCAACCACCTCCTTCATCTTCGCAAGACGGCTGCACCAACACCTCTCTGCTCTCATCCCCGGTGGCAAGCTTGCATTCTTCCTCTTCATCGGCCTAAAATCCTGGTCCGAGCAAGGCACACTCATACTCACTCCAATATTTTGCGCACGAAACAGAGACGTGGAGAAGGCAAACTCGATCATTCGATTTCTATGCGGGGAAGCCGACTTATATAGCTTCAATTAGTGTGAGCAGTACCAAAAAATTAGTGCAGAATTATTGGTATCGGCTATCGGTGCTCTAATTGCTGTATCAGCACAGAATTCCTACGCATATAGGCCGCTTTCGATGATCAATTTCCTGTATCGAGCGGGAATCTCCGACATCTTTACGTCTCGTCGTCGCTTCAAAATCAGTGCAGCAAGTTTTCGAAATCAGTGCACCAGGGTTGGTCGGCAGGCCGGACTCCCGCTCGAGGCCTGCCTCCAAAGTCGTCGCCGCTGCACCTCGGGCCATGCCGCCGGATGGAGTGGAGGTCCGATACGTCCAAAACGTATCTACTTTCCCGAACACTTTTGCTATTGTTTTGCCTCTACTTTGTGTATTCTGGATACAACTAACACGGACTAACGCTGGTTTCAGCAGAATTGCCCTGATGTCTTATTTTTGTGCGAAATCAACTTTCAGAAAATCCCGGAAATAATGCAATGGGCCTATTTTTACGTAAGACCCACGAGCCAGAAGACGTGACGGAGGGGGCCACGAGGCGCACACCACGTGGCGGCGCGGTGGGCCCATGGCGCGCCGCCACATGGGGATGATACGTCCAAACGTATCTACTTTCCCGAACACTTTTACTATTGTTTTGCCTCTAATTTGTGTATTTTGATACAACTAACACGACTAACGCTTTTTCAGAAATGTTCTGGTGTCTCGTTTTGTGCAAATCAACTTTCAGAAAATCTCGGAATTTATGCGAAAGGTCTTATTTTTCCCGAAGAAGACGGAGCTAGAAGGGCAAGCCGGTGGAGGCCCGAGGGCCCCACACCCTAGGCGGCGGCGCGGGGGGAGGGCCCGTGTGTCGCTCGACCGGCCTCCGACGCCCTCCTTTGGACTACTTAACGCCTTCGACCTAAAAACGCACGGAGAAGAAGTCACCCGAAACCCTCCGACGCCGCCACATCGCGAAACTCCGTCTCCGGGACCAGAAATTCTGGCACCCACGGGACGGGGAATGGAGGAGATCATCACCGCCATCACCACCGCCTCTCCATCGACCAGCAATGTTTCCCCCATCCATGTGTGAGTAAATCCCCGCTAGGCTGAAGGGGATGGTAGGGATTGGATGAGATTGATCATGTAATAGCATAAGATTGTTAGGGCATAGTGCCTAGTGTCCGTAATTGGTACTTTGATGATATTGTTGCAACTTGTTATGCTTAATGCTTGTCACTAGGGCCCGAGTGCCATGATCTCAGATCTGAACATGTTATTATTTCATCATGATATGCATTGTTTTATGATCTTACTGCAAGTTGTATACACATGTCGCTGTCCGGAACCAAAGGCCCGAAGTGACAGGGGACAACCGGAGGGGATGGCGGTGACGTGAGGATCACATGTGTTCACGGAGCGTTAATGTTTTGCTCCGGTAATCTATTAAAAGGAGTACCTTAATATCCAGATTCCCTAGAGGCCCGGCTGCCACCGGCTGGTAGGACAATAGATGTTGTGCAAGTTTCTCATTGCGAGCACGTACGACTAAATATGGAACACATGCCTATGGATTGCTTTGTACTTGGACACCGTTTTATTATTATCTGCAAATGCCCTGCTTGATTGTTACATGAGTTTCTCTCATCCATGCAACGCCCGTCATCCATCCCTGTGCCTACAGTTTAATCATGCTGTTTACTATAATCACTGCTGTCTCGTTACTCGTCTGTTATTTCACTACGCCTCGCTATAAAACTATTTACCGATAAACTCTTGCGAGCAAGTCTGTTTTCAGTTGCAGCTAAGTTGACAACTCCGCTGTTAAGGCTTTCAAGTATTCTTTGTCTCCCCTTGTGTCGAATCAATAAATTGGGTTTTACTTCCCATGAAGGTTGCGATCCCCTATACTTGTGGGTTATCAGACTATTTTCGTTGCCGGGGAGCATTGCTTTATTTGGAAGTTCACTTGGATTGATATTGTTCGCTGCAAATTCTCCATCATGGGTAAATCTCGCGATCCTAAAGTCGCCATATTACCATCCACTACAAGAAAAGGTACAACTCGAGTACCTCTGCCGCTCTTGATTCACCATCTCGTGATGAGTCAACTTGTTTCAGCTGAAGCTTCACTTGCATACTGTTGAATCTGAAAACTCTTATAATATTGATATTGTTTCTGTTGTGCTTGATGATAGTGGTTCATTGGGATCTTTTCTAGATGCTACAATTGCTAGGTCTAGACAAATTGAAAATACTGAAACTCCTAATGTTACTACACATGTTAGTTCACCTGAGTCTGTGATTATTCTAGTGATGATCCTGATGAGGATTATGTGGAGCTTAATGATGATTTTATTGATAAATGCAATTCTATTATTGATGCAAGTAAAATTAAAAAGTTTCTCGCACAACATACTGTTAGATATAAGCTATCTCCTGATCCTAAATTTGCCACATCTCCTATAAACATTAAGGATAAAGATTATGATTTTTCTCTTGATCTATCTCATATAGCTATTGTTGAGAAAACACCCTTTGTGGTACTGAAAAAGAAAGTGCTGTAGAACACATGATTGAACTTTCTTCTATGAGTCGCTTGTTTTCTGATGATATCAAGATGCGTACTTATTTTGTTGCTAAAATTTTTCCTTTCTCATTAAAGGATGATGCTAAAACTTGGTATGATAATTTGCCTCCTGGTTCTATTAAAAGTCCAACCGATTTGCGTGATGTTTTCTTTCGAAAATACTTTCCTGCTAGTGCTCAACATATTGCTTTACAGAAAATTTATAGATTTGACCAGAAGATGAAGAGAAATTGCCTGAAGCTTGGGCAAGATTTTGTTCTCTTATCGAGCTTCGGACATGATCTGGAAAGGAATGATCTATATATTTTATAGTGGACTAACCATTGAGTCTAGGGCATAGGATACTGTGTTGAAGAAGAAAGGAACGTTTGAAGCTGAAGAATTATTGGCTAAAATAGGCCGGAATCATGATGATTGGTCTGAACCAACTCTGATGCCGATATTGAAGAAGAGGGGTTTGATTAAATTAAATGATGAAGATATGAGGGAAGCCAAGAAGTCTCTTAAGGAGAAAGGTATTAAATCCGAAGATGTGAAAAACTTACCTCCCATAGAAGATATATGTGAGATAATTCCCCTTCATCCATGATTGAGGTAAACTCCCTTCAATGCTTTACTAGGGAAGATATTCCATATTCAAAACCTCCTGCTCAATGCTTAGATGAGTTTGATAATTATATTGTTAAGCAAGAAAATTTCAATATGAGAGTAGAGAATCATTTAATGGAAAATTCTCAAGCTATTAGTAAATTGCATGATATTGTGGAGAGAACCTCCAATGATGTTAAGATGGTTGTTAAACATTTTCATATGATTCAAACTCAAATTGATCAACTCACTAAAGTTCAAAGTGACTTGTTAAAAAATAATTCTAAAGATAAACATGCTTATGAAGTAACAACTAGATGCGGTGTTTCTACCCAGGATCCTCTATATCCTGAAGGGCACCCCAAAAGAGTTGAACAAGATTCTCAACGAACTAAACAAATTAGTGTACCTTCAAAGAAAAAGAAAAAGAAACATAAAAATGTTGTAGAATCCTCTGAACCTGTTAATGATCCTAATAGTATTTCTATTTCTGATGCTGAAACTGAAAGTGGTAATGAACATGATAAAGATAATGATAAGAATGATGCTTCTGATAAAGAAGAGGTTGAAGATGAACCTGAAAAGTATGCTAAAAATAAAAAGTATACTAAAGAAGATTTTATTGCTAAGAAACATGGCAATGAAAGGGAGCCGTGGGTTCAAAAGCAAATGCATTTTCCTGCTAAGAAACTAAAATCAAAGGAAGAAGAACACTATAATAATTTTTGCGATTGGATGAAACCTTTATTCTTGCAAATCCCTTTGATGCTATTAAATTGCCTCCTTATTCAAAGTATATGAAAGATATTGTCACTAACAAAAGGAAAATTCCTAATGAGGAGATTTCCACTATGCTTGCTAATTACTCTTTCAATGGCAAAGTTCCAAAGAAGTTGGGCGACCCAGGTATACCTACTATTCCTTGTTCTATTAAGAATAATTATGTTAGAACTGCTCTATGTGATTTGGGAGCCGGTGTTAGTGTTATGTCTTTTTCTCTCTATAAGAGACTTTATTTAGACAAGTTGATACCTACGATATATCTTTGCAAATGGTGATAAATCTACTGCTATTCATGTTGGTATATGTGAGGATGTTCCTGTTCAAGTTACTACTAACTGCTTGATATTAACTGATTTTGCTGTGTTGGAAATGCCTGAAGATGATAATATGTCTATTATTCTTGGGAGACCTTTTCTTAACACCGCATGGGCTGTTATTGATTGCAATAAAGGAAAAGTTACTTTGAATGTTAATGATAATGAGCATACCGTCTATTTCCCCAAGAGGATTGATAAACTATGTGGAGTCAATACTATTTCTAATATGAGAACTATCGAAGTTGGGACTATTGATTGTCCTATATATGAGCCTAAAGAAGGATATCAAAGTCTTATGATTGGATCCATATCAATTCAATACAAGGTAACATGATTGATTTGAGGTTTATTTCTTCGTATGTTATGTAAAATTTATTTGGTGACAAGACTTGATCAACCTTGTTAACAAATTCATTTTATATGCATAGAGGAGTTAAACAACATCTCTTTCTTCCTCCACTTGTTTTACTTGCTGTAGCACTTTTGATTTGCAAAGTTTTTAGTTGTATAGAGATTTCAAAAATATTTTCCTGTCCAGTAATAATAAAATTAATACCCAGAAATGTGCAATTTTCAATGTTTTCAAAAATTCACAAAAATTATACCGTTGGTCCTATTTTTCGACGAGGCACCTGGGAACACCTGGGGATGACCACCCAGGGTGGCTCCCACCTGGCTGGCGCGGCCAGCAAGGGGGGCGCGCCACCCTGGTGTGTGGGTCCCCCTTAGCCCCACTTTCCCATCTCTTCCTCCCACACTCTTCTCTCTCCCGAAAAAATCAACACCAACTTCCTCTCACTCGTGTTTCTGCTCAAGAACTCCAGATTATTCGATCTCTTTGCTCAGCCCAGATTTCTTGCTGAAATTTGGCACATTTGCTCCTTGGTATGTGACTCCTCCAATGATCCAAGTAGAACTTTGTTTGGTTGAGTATATCTTGAATATTTTGCTGATGTAGGTAACATGTTTAGTGAGCTTGCATGCTTGTTTTATGATGTAAAAACTAGTTTTGATGCATGATTAGTACTCTAGCAAGTTCCTATAGTAGTTTCCTTCAATTATATGTCATCAAATCAAATTTTATAATGATTGTTGAAAAAATTCAGAAAAGGGAGATGGATAATTACAACTTTGGAGAGGTATTTGAGGGAGAGACTACAAGTACTGGAAGGCCCTCTAGGACCGCCACTCGATTCAGACAATCCTATAATGAGGATATCATCGCGCCAAGCTTCGATCCCGAAGAAGATGATGGAGTCCCTAACGCTTCATCTTTCCCATGTTATGATTTTTTTGAGTAGTGCAGGGTTGATGGATGATTTCTTGACCCTCATTGGCAAGGCGGGTTTAACCGCCTATATGGAAGATGAAAGGGAGCAATACTATATGCTCACTAAAATCTTTGTGGAGAGCTTCAAGTTCAACAATAAGCACTACCACCCAACAGTTGCATTCAAGATCTATGGTAAAGCCATTACTATGAAGTTGAAAGATTTTTGTGCTGCATTGGGTATTGCCCCTGTAGGTACCGCAATGAGGATCGAGGACAATCCGAGGGTTTTGCTTGAGCTCTACCGAGAGATCACCAACGATGATTGCCGCACCATTCAGCGTGGCAAGATAAGAAACATCCAACTCCCGCCATTAAGTATTTTGCTTATTACCTTGCTACTAGCATTCTTGGTAGGGAGAACACTAGCAATATTTCTAGCTATCATCTTGCTTTCTTAATTGCTGCACTCCTGGAGAGACACCTTATCATCTTGGTGCTCTTATTGCTCGCCGCTTGTCTAGCAAGGGGCCTATTTTTGGAGGAATTATTGCATCACGCATTTTAGCACATCTAGAATTTCCTGTTGATCCTACTGATGTGCCATTAACTCCTATAAGACTTGATATTGCTGCTATGAAGAGCCATCAATTTGTTACAGCTGATTCTAGTTCAGATAATATGGTCTATAGAATGTTGTTTGCTGACGGGGATGAGAGGGAAATCCCTTTGCCCCAACCAGATTTGTTCAGTATTGACAGGAAACCATGGTCGCGTTCTAAGGAGGAGGTGGATGAGAAGATGAAGATACAAGACTTCCACCAGCAGCATGACTCCGAGGACGCCGAGCCCTCCTACGACTACACCGTCACGTATCCTGGTGCTTCTTCCAGCACATACCCGGAATATGATCCATCTTCGTCGTACTACGGAGGTGCTACTTCATGGGCACCATGGGATTGATCTCCACTTGGGCCAAAAGCCTAAGCTTGGGGGGGAGGTATACCGGCATCACTCATTCTTTGCATATTATGATTGCTGGATACTTGTATATACTTGTTTTGCTTCTTTGAGTGGTTTTCTAATGAGAGGGAGATGATATTTGGGGAAGTGCTGCCTGAAAACAGATTCTGGACTGTCACCATAAAAATTCTCAAAAACAGCCAGAGCGTTATTTTGCGAAGCCAATTTTTGTGCATGTTCCCCAGGTTGTTATCTAACTTTCATTAGTTGAACACTTTTCGATTTGAGCAGCAGAAGAATTTCTTAAAAATCGATTACTCTACTCCTGTCAAGTTTGACGAATTCCTGTTGCTTTGTGTTTTATGTGACTTTTCTAGTTTTCATTTCCTTGTTTTTGCCTTGTTTCTTTCCTAAAACACAAAAATACCAAAAGTATTTCTGTTGTTTCTCTTCACCATTTGCTTATTTTGGTTTCTTGCTTTTATTTTTCTTTATTAGTTATCGTTGGTTTGCTATAAGAAAATCCAAAAAGATTTTACTTTGTTTGCTTGTTTCCTTTCGTTCTTGTTTCCAATTCGAAAACACCAAAAATATTTGCTGTTCTTCTTTGGTTTTGTAAATTTCATTATGAGTTCAATGGTCTTTGGTGGCTGGAGCGTGGTTTTCATTTCATATTATCCAAGCTACACAAGTGAAAGGCAATAATGACGATCTACGACAATTCTGATTGTGGTGAGAGGCTGGTATGAACTCTATTTGTTTTCATTTTTGTACATATACTCATCCATGTGAGCATGCTTAGTTGGTTCATATGAGGTATATGTCAATTAAGAAAGTTTAGTAGTTCATGATCTCTCATGATTAGCACCAATTTATTAATATGAGTAGCATGTCATAGATGTTTGCTTGCATTGTTTTATTCATAAATAGGTATGACATTGTGGTATCCTCCTCTGAATAATTCATTTGAATCGACTTGGCACATGCTCACGCATGCATATGATGAACAAAAGTCAACTAAGCCTCGATGACTTAATTTCAGAGTCCTTGTATCACTTTTATGCCTCAGTTAATTTATTTTGCCGCAAGCATGATTATGACAGTTATTGCTCTCTTGATTGTCCCCAGCCTATTGCTAGCATTCACTTGTACTGAGCGGGAACCTGCTCGTGCTTCGAAACCCCTGAAAACCAAGTTATTCCAAAGTGTCCACCATAAATACCTATGCATGGCATTTCAAACCATTCCAGTAAATTCTCATGCGCTACCTTTAAAACCTTCAAAATGCTTCTCAATTTGTGTTAATGTTTTATAGCTCATGAGGAAGTATGTGGTGTTATCTTTCAACCTTGTCATTTACTCTTGACGGACTTTCATAAGAACTAGTGGCACATCCGCTTATCCAATAATTTGCAAAAAGAGCTGGCAACGGGGTTCCCAGCCCCGATTAATCAAACTTCATTAATAATTCTCTTCACATGTTTTGCTCTGATTCATCAGTAAGCAACTTAATTTTGCAAATAGACACTCCTCCATGGTATGAGATTGATGGAAGGCACCCGAGGATTCGGTTAGCCATGGCTTGTGTAAGCAAAAGTTGGGGGAGTGTCACCCATAATAAAACTAAAATACGTGTGTAAACAAAAGAGAAGAAGGATCTCTACCTAAATAGAAATAACGTCCTTCATGGGAGCCGCTCTTGAAAGTCCGGTTGGCGAGGTAGTTGGTGTACCCATTACCATTCGTTGACAACAACAAACACCTCTCAAAATAATCTTACTCCCTGTTTAAAAATGAAAAGCTCTAGCGCATGTTAATCCCTGCTTCCCTCTGCGAAGGGTCAATATTTTACTTTTATGTTGTGTCTCCATCCTTTCTTTGAGCACTTTTTTGAGAGCACAACTTTCATTCTTAGTAGAATATGCTTGTCTCAAAATATTATTGATTGTGGTATAACTTTGATGCTTTTATCTTTGACAATCTCTATTTCTAGTCTTTCTATGAACTTCAAAGGTGTCGAGCATTTATGTTTTGCTATTCAAATACGGGCAAGCGAGATACTACTCTATCATATCCTTTTATGAACATTGCAATCCTACTTATAGACATGATTCATGATGCTTATTATTAATTGTTGGTACTCTTCCATGATTGGCATAGCTATTAGATGATCTTATTTGCATGTATCTTATTATGAACTGTCTAAGAGTTAGCCATATCATGAGAATGTATACATCATATGAACAAATGTGTTCGTGAAAGTTGTTTTATCGCGTCAGTTGTTAACTGAATTGCTTGAGGACAAGCAATAAGCTAAGCTTGGGGAGTTGATACGTCCAAACGTATCTACTTTCCCACACTTTTGCTATTGTTTTGCCTCTAATTTGTGTATTTTGGATACAACTAACACAGACTAACGCTGTTTTCAACCTGTTCCTGTGTCTCGTTTTGTGCAGAAATCCAACTTTCAGGAAAATCCTCGGAATTTATGCGAAAGGTCCTATTTTTCCGAAGACGACGGAGCTGAAGGGCAAGCGGTGGAGGCCCGAGGCCCCACACCTGGCGCGCGGCCCGGAGGGCGCGGCCCTCAGTGTGTCGCCCTCGCCTCCGACGCCCTCCTTTGGACTACTTAACGCCTTTGACCTAAAAACGGGGAGAAGTCGAAGTCACGGAAACCCTCCGAACGCCGCCACATCGCGAAACTCCGTCTCCGAGACCAGAAGTCTCTGTTCGCACTCACGGGACGGGGAATTGGAGGAGATCATCACCGCCATCACCACCGCCTCTCCATCGACCACAATGTTTCCCCCATCCATGTGTGAGTAATTCCCCGTAGGCTGAAGGGGATGGTAGGGATTGGATGAGATTGGTCATGTAATAGCATAAGATTGTTAGGGCATAGTGCCTAGTGTCCGTAATTGGTACTTTGATGATATTGTTGCAACTTGTTATGCTTAATGCTTGTCACTAGGGCATGAGTGCCATGATCTCAGATCTGAACATGTTATTATTTCATCATGATATGCACTGTTTTATGATCTTACCTGCAAGTTGTATACACATGTCGCTGTCCGGAACCAAAGGCCCCGAAGTGACAGAAATCGGGACAACCGGAGGGGATGGCGGTGACGTGAGGATCACATGTGTTCACGGAGCGTTAATGCTTTGCTCGGTACTCTATTAAAAGGAGTACCTTAATATCCAGAGATTCCCTAGAGGCCCGGCTGCCACCGTAGGACAATAGATGTTGTGCAAGTTTCATTGCGCACGCACGACTAAATATGGAACACATGCCTATGGATTGCTTTGTACTTGGACACCGTTTTATCATTATCTGCAAATGCCCCGCTTGATTGTTACATGAGTTTCTCTCATCCATGCAACGCCCGTCATCCATCCCCGTGCCTGTGTATTTTAATCCCGTAATTTACTATAATGTCACATTTCTGTTGCCGTTGTTTTCACTCATCGCTATAAAACTGTTACTCGATAAACTCTTGCGAGCAAGTCTCGCTTCCAGTGTGAATTGACAACTCCGATGTTAAGGCTTTCAAGTATTCTTTGTCTCCCTTGTGTCGAATCAATAAATTGGGTTTTACCCTGAAGACTACCCCTATACTTGTGGGTTATCAGGACGCCGCCAGCCCCCGGCGCCTCCTCTAAAAGCCCTTGACCTAAAACGCACGGGGTAATTTTCGGAAGACATCCATAACTCCGCCATCGAAAACCCTATTTCGGGATCAGAACTCCGTTCTAGCCTCCGGGAATTGGAGGAATCAAGTCATCATCGCCACCCACGCCTCTCCATCGACCATCCATGTTTCCATCCATGTGTGAGTAAATCCCCGCTGTAGGCTGAAGGGGATGGTAGGGATTGATGAGATTGTTCATGTAATAGTAAGATTGTTAGGCATGGTGCCTAGTATCCGTTGTTGGTACTTTTATGATATTGTTGCAACTTGTTATGCTTAATGCTTGTCACTTAGGGCCCGAGTGCCATGATTTTCAGATCTGAACATGTTATTGATTCATGATGATATTTATTGTTTTATGATCTTACCTACAAGTTGTATACACATATTGCTGTCCCGAACCCGAGGCCAAAGTGACATAAATTGGGACAATAGGAGGGAAAGGCGGTGATGAGGATCACATGTGTTCACGAGTGTTAATGCTTTGCTCCGTACTCTATTAAAAGGAGTACCTTAATTACCAGAGTTTCCCTAGAGAGGCCCCGCTGCCACCGGCTGGTAGGACAAAAGATGTTGTGCAAGTTTCTCATTGCGAGCACGTACGACTATATACGAACACATGCCTATGGTTATTTAGTACTTGGATCCTTTTATTATTATCGCAAATGCCTTGTCTTGATTATTACATGAGTTATCTTATCCATCGCCGTTCATCCATCCCTATGCCTACATTATTTTAATCCCGTTGTTTACTATAATCACTATTCTGCTTTATTACACGTCGTTTATATTTATCTTTATCTGCTATCGTTGTTGCTATTGATAAACTATTGCGAGCAAGTCTGTTTCAGTGCAGCTGAATTGACAACTCCGTTGTTAAGGCTTACAAATATTCTTTGGCTCCCTTGTGTCGAATCAATAAATTGGGTTTTACTTCCCGCTGTGGAGTCCCTATACTTGTGGGTCATCACCTCCACGTCGCCCTGCCGCCATGCAACGGCGGCATGGCCAAACGGCGGCCGGACGGCGACTTAGGGCGGCTAACGTGCCGCCACCTGGTGCGGCGCGGGGCCCTGCCGCCACAGCCCACGGCGGCAAGCTCCACGTGTCGGCTGGGGGCCCTGCCGCCACCCAGCAGGTGGTCCTTTTTTCCAGTTTCAGTCACAGGTGGTCCTTTTTGTCAATGAATTGGGGCAGGTGGTCTCTTTTGACAAAAATTCAGCGGCAACAGCCTCCGCTTAGGCCTCGTTTGGAAAGAGTGAATTTTAGTGTTTCTTAGTGTATTTTCCAACGTCTTTTGGGTGGACACCAAAACACGTGCATCTAGTTAGGGCATCTCCAGCGGCGCGACGGAAACGGACGCTCAGCGACCGTTTGTGTCCGCGCGGACCGGAAATGCGTCTGGCTCCACCTCCAGCGGGGCGACGCAAAGTGACCAGGCCGTCCGCGGAGACGCAAACCTGACCCAAATATGCGCCAGGTTTGCGTCTCTGCGGACGCTCGGCGGACGCGCAAAGTGTCCGTCACTTTCCTCGCCGGCCAGCGGAGATTGCATCGAGGGCATCGCTTCGGTCGCGTCTGCGCCGCACCCTTCGCCATCAATGGCGCGGCTGCCTGTTCTGCACGCGCACTGGCGGGCGGCGGCTGGGATTCTGCGCCACCTTCAATGTCATCGTATCACGCGCGCGGCCGCGCTTAAAAGACCACCGGTCGCATTCCTCCTTCCTCCACACCTCCACTCGCACCACCACCGCCGCAACGCCATGGGGAAGAAAACGACTTTGAGGCCTCCGGCAGCGGCTGCAAGAGGGTGCCGCTCCCCGTCCCGTTGGGGAGGCTCATGCACGGCAAATGGATGTCGTGCGAGCGCTGGGCCGGCGTACAACCACGGCGGCGGCTCAGCTGCCGCCGGGTGCCCATCCCTCCCGTCCTCGCGCGAGCTGATCGGACCGCGGAGATCCGACGAAGGAGGCGGTGACCGCCGCCGGACCTCCGCGACGATCCACCTGAGCCTCGACCGTGGCGTACGTATCTGTCGACCGAGATGGATAAGAGAAGAAGGACGGCTTCATGGGCGACAGGGATTTTTCCCGCCACTGCACCGCGACTCGTCCACGACAAGGAGGCGCCGAGGCGTCGTCAGCGGCGGCGACACGCGCGCACAACGAAGACGACGACCACGATGACGATGCCGCCGCCTACGACGATGACGACGACTACATCGAGGCGGCTACCACAACGGGAGGCGAAGGACGACACGACGACTACATCGCACCGTCTTCTACGAATGGCGCCGAGCCGTGGCGAGGCCGCTGAGTTCCCGGAGAACATGACGGACAACGAGATCCCGCTCGCGCCTCAGTCTCCAGGCGCGCTTTGTGCGCCGCTGCGTCGCCACGATGTCGTGCTGCCGGGCCCTGGAGGATGAAGCCCTTCGACCGGCACTCAGGTGCGGCGCCTCCTCCACCGTCGCCACAACCATACCCATGGGCGCTCCGCCACCGCCGAGCCATACCCCTGGCGCCTCCGCCGCCACGCCGCAGCTCGGGCGCCCTCCGCCGCAGCTCTGGCGCTCCTCCACCCTCGACCGGCGTGTCTCCCCTGGATGGCATCGGTGGTGGTACCATCCATTTACTGTGACGAGGGGAGCAGTAGGGCGTTAGGGTTTTTCATGTTTTAACTATGTAAATTATGTTTCATGTATTAAAAAAATGGTTCGAAAAAAATGAGTCGTGCCGGAGCCACCACGATGCAAATGGACCGCCGCCGATTTCGAATACCGCCGACGCACGCGGACGGCGCCCGATGCTCTTAGAAACCGGGCTGCTAAACAAGGCCTTAGTGTTGGCAGTTGCTTTTTGTATACCTGGTGTTGGACAGTTTTCATGAGAAAAGGAAAAAAACGTCAGCTAAAACGCAACCAAAAAAAAACATGGTAACCGTAGTTTTGGTGGTGGGCCGAAGCAAGAATAGCAGGCCCCATATAACTCGGTGGAGCGGTGGCCCCTAAACCCTATCCGCTGGACCCACCGCCCAGCGATAAACTCTGAGCCGAAGAACTCGCCGAGGATGCCAACAGCCGCCGCCGCCGCCGCCAATCCGTAAACCACGACACGCGAGCCAAGCACAACTCCACCCACCCAAATCCGATCTCCCATGGAGGGCAATGGCGACCAGCACACGGACGGGCACTACCACGCCGCCAACGCCGCGCTGGCCATAGCAATGGTCCCGGCGGCCGCCGCGCACGGGTCCGTCGTGCCGAAGCCGGAGCAGGCGCCGGGGGAATTCGGGCTCGCCGTCGCGGTCCCGCCGCGGAGCCGCGACCGGCACACCAAGGTGGAGGGCCGCGGGCGGCGCATCCGCATGGCGGGGCCCTGCGCGGCGCGGGTCGCCCGGCTCACGGCCGAGCTGGGCCACAAGTCCGACGGCGAGACCATCCGCTGGCTGCTGCAGCAGTCGGAGCCGGCCATCGTCGCCGCCACGGGCACGGGGACGGTGCCCGCGATCGCCACCACCGTCGACGGCGTGCTCCGCATCCCCACCGAGTCGGCCGCCACCGGCGCCGACCCGGCCCCCAAGCGGCGCCGCAAGCTCCAGCCCACGCGCGCGGCGTCCGGCGCGCCGCCGCTCCTGCCGGCGCCGCCCGCGGCCTTCTACCCCGTCGCCGCCGACCCCCTCCTGCAAGGCAACGGCGGCGGCGGCGCGATTTCGGTCTCCAGCGGCCTCGCCCCCGTCTCCGCGGCGCCCGCAGGCGGCCCCATCCCGTTCTACGCCATACCGTCTCCAGCCTCCGGCGACGGCAAGCAGCAGATGATGCCAGCAGTGTGGATGTTCCCGCAGCAGCCCGCCGCCGCAGCGGGCGCGGCCAACCAGCCGACTCACTACTTCGCCCTCCAAACCACCCCTGACCTCATGAATTTCTCCGGCGCACAGGCCATGAGCTTCGCCAACTACCAGCCCCAGTCGTGCTACAGCCCGGTGCAGTTTGGCGCCGGAGGGGAGCCACAGGACCAGCAACCCGGTGGCCAGGAGGAGAGCGCCGGCGACCAGAACCAGGGGTTTGAGGGCGAGTACGACGGCGAGGGCCTGACGGACTCCAGTTCCGAGGAGTAGCGCTAGCGTAGCAGGCAACACGCTACCGCTGCAGAGTAGAAGAAACTCGAACCGAAGACTAGCTAGGTTTAAGCTTTTTGCCAATGTGATTTTCTTCTTCTTCTTTCTTGTGCAAAAATCTCTTATATGATGGTGTGGTAACAACTAAAGAACTACTCTAGTCAATTTCGTCGTGGTGATTTCAGTTTCGTGGTCAACTGGTTGCAGAGAAGTATGGAATGTCGGCAGCAAATATACATGTCCCAGAGTTTTGATTCTCTGCCAGTATAGTACAATATTCTGTCATTCTCTGCGCTCCGTATTCTTTTTGTGATTGTTGTAGACTTGTATAAAGTTTCCTACTTTGGCTGCTTCATATAGGGTGGTAGTTTTTGCCGACTTCTGTAACCTGAAGCCTAGAACGACCTTGACTTGGCCTTAGCACAAAGTCAAAGTCAGTTCTGTTCTCTCTCAACATCACTACATCAGTAAAAATTATTATGTGGAAAAAAGAAGTCTAGAAATTCAGCATGGAGCATGTGTGCATATGCTCCCGCTAAAAACAACTGCCATTCTAAATGTCAAAAAATCTGAAAATTTCAACACATTCTGTAAGGAGCCAGAAGATCATCCTCGTATGATGTTTCAATTTAGTTACTCCGTTCGGACCTAACTCCTTATTGCAATTTAAGGTAAAATATAGGCTAAAATGTGTTTGAATTTATGGGACTTGGTTCAAGTGTTGAGGAGGTATAATACACATTATTTTTTTTTTGACTATTTACTGTAGGGCAAAAGCCCCACAGCCTCCCTTTATTAAAGAAAAGCCAAAAAGGCTAAAAAAGATTACAGAGAACAAAAAGAGCTATGAGATATAGCAAAACCTAAAAAAAAAAAAAAAAAAAAAAAAACTAAAAAGATCAATCTATGGAAAAAACTAGTGTAAACTGGAGATCCATTGTATAATCTGAGCTTGCTTATTTTCCTTAAACCTGTGAGCATGTAAGGACAAGTCTTCAACAAAGTTTCGACGCCAAACATATAATACACATTATTATACACCCTATGATTCATATTACTTGTCGATAGTATGGATGTACCTAGAACTAAAATATGTCTAGATACATCTATATTAGTGACAACTAACATGGATCGGCGGGAGTAGTACTAGACGTTATACCTCAAACCAAAAGATTGACCAACCTTAGTTTATAGAATACTTTGCCTACGGCCTCGCTAGGGTTACAATGGGCTCGGGCTGCAAAGGAGTATGATTTAGGACATGATCATTGTGGGTGTGAGGTCACATTTCACACATCAATTCATTTGTTACTAGTTACTATACTGACATTACAAACCTAACACAAAAATTTCACATTTGTTAACTCGAGTATGATTTGTGTTTCATTTGTTTTCTTCTCTTGTTCTTGACATTTCTAACAAATTATTGGGTTGAATCTAGAGAATTCATAGTTCTTAAACAGAGGTTCATCTAGGGAATTATAAGTTTTTCCTCCGGTCCGATCGATTGCATGAGGCGAGGAGTAAAAATAACCACGTGGGATGGAGAAAGTTCCAATGACATATAATCTTCCATTTGATGATGTAAAGACTAAGGTTAACATGTCAAAATCAGGCAAACATCCAATACCAATTTTGAGCGGGGGTTAGGTATGGAGGTGCGGGAGGGAGAGCGAGCGATCGAATGCAAACCGATAAAGAGGGGTCAAGCTTTGTATCTGGAAAGGGGTTGAAGTAGCACAATTGAATATTTAGGGCCATCCAAATAGAAATATTCGTAGTCTTAGATGCTAACTTCAAATTCAAGCCTATGATATCTACCTGACCTGTCGGTGGGTTTACCGGCTTGAAAATAGGACAATATTGAGTGTACATGGTCATAATATGGGCCTTCTTGTACTATGAGGATTGTTCAAACCGTTAATGGTTTATTGAAGAAGTATCATCATTTTGACAACATGTAGTATTTTCTCATCCGCCCTCCATAGAATACGATGTTACATCCTAACCTAGGGCTTAATAGGATTAAAATCATATGATACTCATACTAACAAGTTGTAACTTCTTTTTCGGAAGCTCATCCTCAAACAACCTCAAATTTAAGCGTGCTTGGTCCGAAACGATTTGATGATGGGTGGCCAACCGGAAAGTTAATCTTGGGTGGGCATGATACCTTCGATCTAGATTACAGATAGAATATAATAGCTTTTCCCTAGAATGCCTAGGTTTATCAAAGAGAAACACTTCATGATGGTTAATGATCATCTACAAGACTTGCTAATTCTGTTTATCTTACGTTTACCGGACATTTCCAGTTTACTTTGTATCGATGGATGTTTACAAGAGGTTTACAAGAGTTATGTCGATGGATGGAGATATTCCAGGGCTGAAGTTTCACCTGCAGCTATGGATACATATAGGATAAAGATAAAGCTAATCATATTCATGTGTAAATGATCTAACATAGATAGGATTTGTGGGCAGCATATCCGTGAATACTACCCCTACGAGCCACGGGCATAGCATATAGTTTCTTGGTCCAACCGTTATACCACGAAACATCGGACTATCAACAATTATTAAGTAATAAAATACATACCAAAACATTAAGAATTATTATGTTCCTTTCGTTTCCAAGTGGATCACTAAACGAATGCTCCTCTTCATGTCACTAGATTTCACGCGTGGACGCCGTTTACCACACATCTCACCTAGAACCTTGATCAATCCTTGAGGTTTTGGGTACCTCGCAAGTCCTCGGATTGAGGTAAGAGAAAATGATACAAAACAAAACTCGTATGAATCACGACATAATATTTCCATGTAACTAGACGGATATAATTGTTGCGAGGATAATCCTCAACCCGCAGCCCGTGAGGACACTACCCACTCATAATAACTAGATCAACTAGATCAATGAAAGAGAACATTGTAGAATTACTTAGATCAATACAAAATATTCTTACAAGGTCGCTAGTCGCGAGGAGATCCCAATTACAAGCTATGGCTATAGCTATGGCTATGAGATGAAGATGGAGACGGGAATGATGAAAAATCGTGGAGGTAAAGCGGTGGGTCTTCCTCGGGTGAGTTTCTGATGCAATCTGAATATGAAGGCTCTCCGGCGACTGGAGTCTCGAAATATGTAGGTACCTACAAGAAAGTTGCTCGGTTTGACTAGGCTAAGTCCATGCCAGGTGGTACGGGCGGGCGGTACGGACAAGCATCGCCCGTTCCAGTGCTCGTTAACACCCCTAGACTCCAATCTTCCACCCCCAGTTGACTTGTGAGTATTGACAACTCATGATTGTTCCCTTTTTTGCTCCAGATTTCGCCAATAAACATGATTTCCTGTATCACACAATTTAAAACAAGGATTTGCAAATGTTTACTATAATTGTCATTAGTAGCAAGATTAGAGAGAGATTTCATCAATTGCTTGAAGAAATATACGATTTAAAAACGGATAAAGATGATTGTTTTTCATAGCCATCGGGGCATGAGTGAGGATTAAGTGTTCCTAGTTTGGTGTTGATTGACAAGGACGTCGATCTTTTAAGGGGGGTGAGTGTGACATCGCGGTCCAGGGCTCAGTGCAACTTCTTTTTCGGAAGCTTATCCCCAAAAAATTCGAGGTTAAACGTGCTTGACCTAGAACGATGTGAGGACGAGTGACCGACCGGAACGTTGATCTCGGATGCGCACGATTAAGGACATAGCACATATTAAAAAAACATGTTTCTAACGAGCTGTCATGGGTAACAGGGACAGAGGTGGTCGGGATGTTACATACGAGGTGCAAAGAAAGATAACTGGATTTATCTTTTTTTAAGAAGATGTTGGCGATTTATTGACTATAAAAATTACGAGTGTTACAAACCAAGAGATCACCTCGTGCTGAGCAACATGCTTGAAAGAACATAAGTTAAACTCAGCGGCTAGGGTTTTTTTTTTTATAGCGGTAGCTTAATTTATCTATCTAGTCTGTGGGACTACCATACCAGGCTACCAGCGAAGTTCTATGCAATAAAATCTACTCCTCTATCTACAAATAGGTATTTCAAATTTATCTAGATACAAATATATCTTTAACTAAAATACATGTAGATACATCCACATCTAAACAAGAGTGAGACACATTAATTTAAAGACGAGAGGCGAAGATGGGCGGCCGAGCTTACATTGGCTACAATTGGCGAGTTTTATCTTTTGAGAAAACAGCTGGCGAGGCTCATTGTTTGGCGGTACTCGCTGTTCTGGCACGTGGTTCGGATAAAATTGGGCATCTTTCGTTGAGCCAAAGGGATTTGCTGCATTAAATAAAAAAAATGTTAGCTTCGCTGGTCATGAGAATATAAGGGCATGTACAATGGTGATATCTTAGCAGTGCCACGTAGGATAAAAGCTGAGGTGGAGGAAAGAGATTGAGACTTTGCTCTCTCGGTCTCAGCTCTCCGCCTCTCACTCGGTGGCAGTCCGGTCTGGTCTCCACCCGAGCGAAAGAGCGGAAGCAGCGCCGCCCCAAGCCCGTGGCGCGGGCGCCCGACGCTATCGCCCGCTACCGCAAGCGCTACCGCCGCCTTGAAACGAAGAAGCGAGGGCGAGGGGCGATAACGGGCGCGTTAGCGGCGAAGCGAAAGCGGCGAGGAAAGGCGACGACGACGAAACGCGAGCGAAAAAGGCGACAGCGAAAGATAGGCGGCGAGGCGATAGGGTCTAAGCTAGCTGGCGTGGCGCGGTCGGTGCGTCCACGTCGGCTAGCCGTGGAAAATAGCAATTCACGGGTTCAAAAAACCTAAGAATTTCATCCCCACCCCTATAAATACCCCCCATATGGTTTCCCTCACTCCACACCCATTTCATCTCCATCACCTTTCCTCTCTCAAATCTTCTCCTGTCCGGTTGGACTCCACAGATTTGACCACGTGCACGGATCTGTTGGGGCCCGACGGGTCACCAATACACCTAGATGATGTCTCTCCACACATCGTCGCACCAATGTCGGTTCTTCGCCGCTTCCCGAGTTTTGCCACTCCTCCAGGCACCACCTCACGGGGCCATATGGACTATACTGCTCCACCTCAGCGCCATATGGTTCCGCCACCACTCACTTCTCCCGTATCCACTTTAACCACCTTCAAATGCTCCACCTCGGGTAGCGGGAGTGGCCTTTGTATCTCTACCCACCACCTTATGCAGTTCACCACTCCTCGTATCCATCTGCGCCATATAGTCCGTACCCCCACCCACCTTCGACTCCGCTCAAGCTCGAGTCCAATACCGCGGAAACAATTTAACACCCCACAGCGTGCAAAGAGGCATGAAACTAGATTTGTTACTTCGGAAGAGGAAAAGCTTGGTACTTCTTACCCATCACATATTTATTTCATATTGAGAACCATGATCTGACTGTATTGGTTTGATGAAGCAAAGCTGATAAACAAACCACAAAAACTCAAACAAACACTACCAATAAAACCTTCAAAAATGGGAAAGATTGTAAGGGCAAAGATTGTAAGGGCACGTACTTACATTACCTCTATGTGTGTTTTAATAATTAATGATAATTTCTATGGATTATTATTTTCTTTGAGTTTATATGAAGGAATATTCTATAGGTATTTCTTGTAGTCCATGTGTTGGATTCAATTTTGAATGCCATGAAGATAAATATACACCTTGCATATTGACATCAAGATCATCGATTTCAAGAGAATAATATTATACGATCAAGATCTTGAGAGGTTGATTTTAAGAGATGAACTCAAGATATGGCTCTAAGCCGGTGTCACGATAGTCTCACGAGTTGAGCTATGGTTAACCAAGGTTTAGAACATGCAATTAAATGAAGAGTTCTCTATGTACCTCACATGAAACGTAAATAGTGCGCCACTTTGGATCATGTGATTTTGTAGTAGGTGGTGATGACCCACAAGTATAGGGGATCGCAACGGTCTTCGAGGAAAGTAAAGCCAAATTTATTGATTCGACACAAGGGAGCCAAAAAGTGTTATAAGCCTTGGCCGGCGGAGTTGTCATTTCAGCTTCACAGGCACAACAACGAGGGTGATGTAGAAAGCATTGGTAATATGATGCGGCGCCGGAAAATAGTTGGTACTACTTTGATGACGTGTTGACAGGAAATGTGATGCGGAGGTAATATGAGAGCAATAGTAACACAGCGATGCGAGTAACACAGAGGATAGCACAGAAATATCAATGTGATTGATTAAGCAATGATGAAATGAAATAAAGGACCAGGGTTCCCGACGATCTACAGGTGGTAACTCTCGAGATAACAAGTGTTGGGTGAACAAATTACGGTTAGGCAATAGAATTGAATTTAGCATTAAAACAAAATATTCCAGTCTATTAATATCATAGGCATGTTTTCCATATATAGTCATAAATGCTCGCAATGAGAAACTTGCATAACATCTTTGTCCTACCAGCCGGTGGCAGCGGGGCCTCAGGGAAAACTACAAGTAATTAAGGTACTCCTTTTAATAGAGCAGGAGCAAAGCATTAACACTTGGTGAAAACCTGTGATCCTCACATCATAGCCACCCCTCCGGTTATCCCAATTCGAGATCACTTTGGGACCGGGTTCAGGACAAAGACATGTGCATACAATTTGTAGATGCAATCTAAGCAACAATTATAGAGCCTAGATCTAAGATCATGCCACTCGTGCACTAGTGGCAAGCATTAAACATAACAATATTGCAGCAACAAATACTTCATAAACTTATAAGGTATACGGAACATAATGATCAATCCATCGGATCCCAACAAACACAACACCGATTACATCATATGGATCTCAATCATAAAGCCATTCATGAGATCATTGTATTGAAGCACATGGGAGAGAGTACCATGTAGCTACAGCCAGAACCCATAGTCTGTGAACTACTCACAAACCATCATGGAGTCGAAGTGATGGTGAGTCGTCGCCGATAACTCGGGGCACTTCCCGTCCGACGAGTGCGGGACAGACCTGTCCCCGGAAAAGCTTAGTTTCGACGATGATGGCCGGCTCACAGACTTTTCATGGACGGAGGGTGATATGATGCGGAGTTTTTACGAAAGTGGTCTTATAGGCGAAGAGGCGACGGGTGCACAGGGTGCCCATATCACCCCAGGCGCGGCCGGGCTGGAGCCCGCGCACAGGCCTGGTATGGCTGCCCCGTGGCACATCTCGGGTCATAGTAGCCTTTGGCACGATAGCG
>JAUUTY010000880.1:140000-149999 GCA_030979885.1 Lolium multiflorum | reverse complement strand
TTGCAGCTATTACGTAAATTTGATGATGTGCCCTTGGTCCGCTGGTATCCAGCCGCATCCCGTGGATTTGCCTATGCAAGTAAGCATTGTTGACGTGCCTAGATTGCATCTGTTACCTGAAAATTTCTGCAAGTATTTGATTGCGTGCCTTTGATCCGCTATTCTTCCGTCGTCGGGTCGATGATTGCAAGCTTGATCGATGTGCCTTTGATCTATGGTGCGGCGTCCCCACGTCTGAGCTTTCTCGACGGATACGGCAATGCCGCCGTGCGGGAGTCTCTACAGTATTTGATCCCGATATGCTGGTTGTTAGGGTACGTGCTAATGTGATGCGTCTAGACTGGGCCGTGGATCAGTGTCCGTTTATTTTAAGGCTGCATCAGCGTGTTGATGCTGGACATCAATGCGCATAGTTAAAAAATCTCAGCCGTTTACTTTTAAAGTGATAAATCTTCACCGTTGGTTGTTTGTTGTTTTAATAATATAATAGATAGATAAATGCGCCCCTCCCAGAAGTCGGGGTTTGTTGCACGTATTAGCTCTAGAATTACTACGGTTATCCGAGTAGCACGTACCATCAAACAAACTATAACTGATTTAATGAGCCATTCGCAGTTTCACAGTTCAAATTGGTTCATACTTGCACATGCATGGCTTATTCTTTGAGACAAGCATATGACTACTGGCAGGATCAACCAGGTAGCACGTCCTCGTTGACGTCCAGCGTCGGTCTTTGTCCGCCCTTCCACTTGCGTGTCAAGGCCGAGGCAACGGCCGAGCCGGTTGTCGCGATCGAGCGGGCCAAGCTCATCCTACTTGATTGAGGATCGGCGCAGAATGTTACGTATCCTACCACTAACTGTGGAGAGGTAGAGGCAACACCTGTTCACAGTTGCCCTCAAATTCGGAGAGCAGCTTAAGGGTCAAGTCCTGGCAACCAAAAGCCAAGACTCTTTATCGTGAGCAACATCCGAGACCAACAGCGGGAGCGAGGCTGCCTTGGTAGCACCGGGCACTAGGAGTGCCGGAACCACGAGGAAACGCCGCAAGCGCCGTTATGCCACAGCGGCACACCCGAAGGTGTCCACCGCGAGGCGAACGTGTTAGAAGCACCACTTCCCGAAGGTCGGGTACCAGCACGCAAGCACTTGAAAGGCAACATCAGCATATAAGCCAAACGAATGACGGGACACGGCGCCTGTAGTCGGCCGCACGAAGACGGGGGATCTACCGGCAGACACGGGTCCAAAGCTACTCATGCGCTCGCGTAGCCAACATCGGTCAAGCCTCCCGAGCCTCCCACCACGCGTAAGCACGGTGGGATTGCTCTGTGTAGGCGTCCTGAGTGTCCACAGCGCGCGGGTGTCACCGCAGCAACGGTAACGTTGCAGGGCGACATTCTCTTAAGGCAACGTTGTCTGTTTATTGAGGATCGGCGCAGAATGTTACGTATCCTACCACTAACTGTGGAGAGGTAGAGGCAACACCTGTTCACGGTTGTTCTCAAATTCAGAGCGCGCACCCGTGTCACCGCGGTGCCGCGGCGACGTTAACCGGGACGTTCTCTGAAGGCAACGGCGCTTGTTCCTCGTAAATAGACGGGGAACGTGCGCTTTCTCTTCGGGACACGCCACGCGGCAACGATAAACGTGCCGCGTGACGGGCGTAGTCGGCTGTGGGAATCACCCCGGCGCCAACAGGGAGGGATGCCACCCCCCCCAATATACCTGGGGAACTTAGCCCCCCCTGGGACTCCTGCCCGTCAGCTTGTGAAGGAGCCCTACACTGTTGTCGCGGCAGAGAAAATGGTCATTTCTCTGCCGCGGCAGAGAATTTCTGCCAGGCTAAGACGGTACCGTCGTTTTGGCTGCCGCGCCATGGTTTTCACCGTATCTCGACCGTCGCGCGCCTACCCGACTATACTTCACCGTGTCGTTGGCCGTTTTCCGACGTCGGCCCGACTTAGCCGTTTTTCGCCAGTACCGTCGTTTAGGCTGCCGCGCCATGGTTTTCACCGTATCTCGGCGTCGGGCGCCTACCCGACTATACTTCACCGTGTCGTTGGACGTTTTCCGACGTCGGCCCGACTTAGTTTTTCGCCGGTACCGTCGTTTTGGCTGCCGCGCCATGGTTTTCACCGTATCTCGACGCCGCGCGCCTACCCGACTATACTTCACCGTGCCGGTGGCCGTTTTCCGACGTCGGCCTGACTTAGCCGTTTTTAGCCGGTACCGTCGTTTTGGCTGCCGCGCCATGGTTTTCACCGTATCGACCGTCGCGCGCCCACCGACTATACTTCACCGTGTCGTTGGCCGTTTTCCGACGTCGGCCCGACTTAGCCGTTTTAGCGGTACCGTCGTTTTGGCTGCGCCATGGTTTTCACCGTCTCGACCGACGCGCCCCACCCGACTATACTTCACCGTGTCGTTGGACGTTTTCGGCGTCGGCCCGACTTAGCCGTTTTCGCGTACCGTCGTTTTGGCTGCCGCCATGGTTTTCACCGTATCTCGACCGCGCGCGCCTACCGACTATACTTCACCGTGTCGTTGGACGTTTTCCGACGTCGGCCCGACTGCCGTTTTCGCCGGTACCGTCGTTTTGGCTGCCGCGCCATGGTTTTCACCGTATCTCGACGTCGCGCGCCCACCCGACTATACTTCACCGTGTCGTTGGCGTTTTCCGACGTCGGCCCGACCTAGCCGTTTTTAGCCGGTCGTCGTTTTGCTGCGCCATGGTTTTCACCGTATTGTCCGTAGCGCGCCCACCCGACTATACTTCACCGTGTCGTTGGCCGTTTTCGACGTCGGCCCGACTTAGCCGTTTTTAGCCGATACCGTCGTTTTAGCTGCCGCGCCATGGTTTTCACCGTATTTCGTCCGACGCGCGCCACCCGACTATACTTCACCGTGTCGTTGGCGTTTTCGGCGTCGGCCCAACCGTTTCGCCGGAACGTCGTTTTGGCTGCCGCGCCATGGTTTTCACCGTATCTCGACCGCCGCGCGCCCACCCGACTATAGTTCACCGTGTCGTTAGACGTTTTCCGACGTCGGCCCGACTTAGCCGTTTTTAGCCGGTACCATTGTTTTGGCTGCCGCGCCATGGTTTTCACCGTATCTCGACGACGCGCGCCCACCCGACTATACTTCACCGTGTCGTTGGACGTTTTCCGACTTGGGCGTTTTTAGCCGATACTGTTTTTATTGTATCGCGACCGCCTCGTGCCATGGAGTTGCTAGTGTTGTTTTCTGAGGTACATTGTTAGTTCTCGTGTCATGTTGGTATGATATTTCGTCTTTCCGCCATGTTTCTTTCATGTAAATGTATTCGCATGTTTTGGTCTGCTATTAGCTAGAGTGGTGGCAAATCATCTTGCTCAGTTGCATGGTCGCAAGTGCCAAAACTATGATTCCCATCTTGCGGGCATACCTCTCTGGTTACCACGGCATTCTGGTTTTGCACTGGTGCATCCAGATTCTTTGCAGACTTAGACGTCCATCCGGCACGGGCATATGAATGCACGGATTATGAATTGTCATTCAAGTCTACGGCAAAGACATACATTGAGTTCATATGTTCTCTCTGCACAAAGGCGGGTTCGTATGTCAATGACTTGGTAAATTCTCAAACATGCATGTGCATGACAGCACAGTTCGCGTTCAAGTTGCTAGGTGGCTTCCGTTAGACCTTCGTGTACTTTCCCCATGACTTGGTGCTTTATCAAAAGGACTTAGAGCTTTTGGGAGGCATCATAGCTTGGCAACGTGGGGTTTCGAACCTTCTTTCCGAAATGAAGAGTTGGGGGGAGGGACGAATCCGTGCGACGTGGGGCTGGATCTCAGTGGATCGTGGCAGCAAGGCCACTCTGCCACTTACAATGCCCCGTCGCGTATTTAAGTCGTCTGGCAAAATTCAGGAGATGGGCCGTAAGGAAGATGGGCTTGAGGACGGACGTACACGGCAGCATCGGCGGCGCGCTGATAGTTTGGGCTAAGTGGCCCATGTATCTGTAACATATTAGATCGCATTGTAATTTAGATTAAAGAGATAGAGTCTGGCCCGTGCATTAGGTGCACGCCTCAATTAGAAAGTCCCTTGGACTATAAATATGTATCTAGGGTTATCAGAAAAGGAGGACAATCACCGTTCAACCAAAACAAACCAATCTCGGCGCATCGCCACCCCTTTCCCACGAGGGTTCTTACCGGTAAGCATCATGCTGCCTAGATCGCATCTCGCGATCTAGGCAGCGTAAAGCTTAGTATTGTTCATGCGTTGCTCGTACTGAAGCCTTGTTGATGGCGAGCAACGTAGTTATCATTAGGTATGTTAGGGTTAGCATTGTTCTTCACGTAATATGCTATCGTAGTGCAACCCTTGCATATCTAGCTGCCCTTACGTCTATCCAGACGTAAGGGCAGCATCTTGCTTGGTCATGCTTAGTAGATCCGATCCGTTACGGTTGCTCCCTGCATCTGCAGGGATTAGTTTGATATCTGCATAGTTAGGCCTTATGCTGGGGTCGGAGGATCCGGTGGTGCGTTAGATGATGTTTACCGTCCCTGCGAGGGATGTTCCGGGGATCAACGTTATGTTGGTTTTTAGGCCTCTCGTAGGGGTAGTTTGCATCGTCTCTCGTAGCTGCTAGGCCCGATCGCACGTAGGACGTTCCGATTATGCGGTGAAAACCCTAAACTGTCGTGGATCGTTTCAGCTTTGTCCTGATCAAGCAGGATCCCCATGCCATTGCTAATCCATCAAGGACCATGGGGCGATCGGCTCTTTGAGCCGATCCACAGGGAAACCTGAGAGCCGATAAGGCTCGTATTTAATGTGCACGTGTCTACCATGCAGGAACAATCGAAGCACTAACACCTTCCTGACCAGGTCTAGGTCAGGTGGCACGCCCGGCAACCGCCAGGACGCGCGCCAGAAGATTTGCGGGACGACGCGAGGTGCCAGGGATCCACTAAGCGGCCCTAGGAGCCTCCCGGCTCTTCGTGTTACTTAGCCAAAGCCCGTCGGGGGGTTTTGGAGGGTAACACATTTGGCACGCCCGGTGGGACCCCTTCTACAACATCCACGTCAACATCGGCATCCGAGATGGCAGAGGAACAGATCACGTACAAGGAACTCCCTCCGGATCACAAGAAAAAGTACGACGAGTTGAAAGCCATCTGTGAAGCCGAACTCATCGGCTCCTTTGAGAAGACCCGGTCGCACGGCGTCAGATTCAAAGGATTCACGCCACAAGGCGTCCTTGAAGGGGTGGATCTGTCTCTCCCTTCACAGGAACGTACCCAAGCCCTGCGTCAGGAGATCAACTATGTGGTGGCCCATTCACTGCATCGGCACTCTGAGAGCCTGGTGAACACTTTGGAGCGCGTTGCGCTCCGGGTGGTACAAGAGATCATGGAGCGTCGCTACTCCCCTTCAGGACCTGTTCTAGGGACTCATCAGGGAGAGATGCAACTCCACTCCAGGCCGCCTTTGCCGTACGCAACGGCGGCTCCACCACAACAAAGCTCGCCGGCATACGTCGTCTACAAGGATGGGGGTGACCCGGGCGACTACCAGTTCTTGACCCGCCCAAGGAAATCCCACACGGATACGTGTGTGTGTATGTGCCGGACTGCAACAACTGGACGCAGGCGATCCAGGCTCCACCAGGAGGGATTGCCGGAGCAGGAGCAATTGTTCCGGCAGGAAGGATAACCGCGTCAGCGGGGAGTCTAGGAGCAGAAGCTGAGAAACAAGCGTGGCTGGCCAAGTACGCCACTGCACCAATCCGAGAGAGCTCAGCTGCTACTACCTCCACGGCAGATCAGATCAGCGCAGTCCTGAGAGATCAATTCGGCATCTTGCCGAAGAAGAAGATAATCGGCTATTCCAAGCCGTATCCCAATGAGTTCGACCTGATCCCACTACCGCCTAAGTACCGGCTTCCGGACTTCAACAAATTCAGTGGGGCGGAAGGGTCGAGCTCCATCGAGCACGTGAGCCGATACCTGGCCCAGCTAGGCATGGCTTCGGCATCGGATCAGTTACGGGTGAGGTGCTTCTCGCAATCCCTCACCGGTCCAGCTTTTGGGTGGTACACCTCTTTGCAGCCAAATTCAGTGCAATCATGGAAGCAGCTGGAGGAACTGCACACCCAATACCATTAGAGACTACTGAAGCTGGTATTGCCACTAGCTCAGGTTCAAAAGCGAGGAGAGACAGTGGCTGAGTACATTCAGCGTTTCAGAACTGTCAAGAACCGATGCTATTCGGTTCATATAACGAGAAAGAGGCAGCTGGCCGTGGCAGGCCAGCAGCGTCATTCAAGGATCTGACATTCCAAGTTGAGTACAACTCGCTGACGCACCTGGTCAACAGACTGACCTTATACGAGCAGCGCCATCCAGAACTGTACCAAGATAAGTTCAAGCGCGCGATCAGCCTGGTCAATGCCGATGAAGATGAAGATTCCGCGGACGATCAGGAAGTTGCAGTAGCCGAGTGGACTCGGACGCCTGTGTCCTGCCAATGGGTGAATCCACCAGGGCCTCCAAGAGGGTTGGACTTTGACGTAACCAAAACCGAACAAATCTTCGATCTGTTACTGAAAGAGAAACAGATAAAGCTACCCGAAGGCCACAAGATCCCTACGGCACAAGAGATGAACAAGAGGCCATACTGCAAGTGGCATCATACGTTCACGCACACCACCAGCGACTGCAAAGTACTGCGCGCACAAATTCAGATGGCAATAGAAGCAGGCCGATTAACTTTCGGACAGTTTGCCATGAAGGTAGACAGGCGTCCGTTTCCAGACGTCAACATGGTGGACCTAAGCCACTCCATAAGAGAACCAGGGTTCTCTTTGATGTCAATATGGCAGGGTTCGTGATTCGCCATGGCGCGGACAAAGCGGAGAGCAGCCATTCTCGTGGCAAGGATAAAGAGGAGGCCGTTCCACGCGACCGGCCCCAAGACGACGATAGACGGTACCTGACCGAGGAGGAGGTGAGAAGCATACGGTATCAGCGCCCATTATCCGTGCATCTCCTCAACAAATATGAGCAGCAATACGACCGACGTCGACGCTACGACGAAGACGATGAGAAACATCGTCGGTCTGATGCGGAGGACAGGAGGTATCGTCAGAACAGCGGCAACAACGACGGGTACGAACGTCGCGCCAGCGGGAGGTCAAAGGAGCAAGACAATGTGGACAGGCACTGGGACTGTCCCTTCTTCAAACATTGCTGGGACTCAGGAATGAGCCGATTGCCAACAATCGAGAACTGCCCAGAATGCAAACAACAAGGAAGAAGGGGGGCAAGCGAAGTTTCAGTGTTCAAACGTCTAGGACCTCTCCCACCTCAGAGTAAACGAGCTGAGTCATCTCAAGAAGAAGACTTCGAGGAGTCGGATGGAGAAGAAGATAGGTATCACCGACCAAGGTGGTGCCCCGATGGACTCAGCCATTCTCGAAGCGCGGGTGCAGCGGCTGCGAAACTTGGAAGAAGCCGAGGCACAGTACCTGTACACGTTGAGAAGAGCGCGGCCCGATCTGGCCGCGAAAATCCAGCAAACAGTGGAGACGAAGGCGCGCCCGCCAAAGAAAGTATGGCGCCCCAAACAGGCTAAAGCCGATGCACAGGCATCGGCTGATGCCGATGCAGACGCATCGGCAGACACAAACATGGTATCCGTGGGCTGGACAGAGTAGCACGTCCAATACATTGGACATACGTGGCAAGGCCGATCCCTGCGATCGGCCCTCAAAAAATGAAAAGTAAAGGATCTTATCTCCAGCATGCCACGTAGCTACGATGGAAATCCAAGAAGTTGCAAATCATCGTCAAAGCATTGCAACAAAGAAGGAGGCCGATTCCCGCAATCGGCCACAATTATCCTCAACATACCTTCGTCTGTGTTCAGCATTGATCCAACAGATGCCTGAAGAGCCGATGCCATCAATTACTTGACAGAATCGGCTCGGGGGGCACATAGATGGATGATATACGAGGATACGGAGCTGGGAACGAATGTCAAATTGCCAGCGGAGCAGCTCAAGTATGGGGGCCGATACGTAAGCAAATCGGCCCAAAATGGAAAATCCAAAAATTTTGAGCACAGCCGATGCGTAGACATCGACTTAAGGATTCAAAGCCGATGCACGGCCATCGACTCAAGGGGTATAAGCGGAAGCCTAATAGAGCAGTCATCTACTGGAAGAACCCATCATTGGGATTGCTTGGCGACTCGGGCCCGCTCTTCGAGGCTTCAAGCTCCTTTCGCAAGGCTTCAAGCTCGGCAGCACCAACAGAAGCATCAATTTGGGCGTCCAAGACGACCCTTTTTCTCATTTTAGCCTTTGGTGTTTGCCGGCAAGTTTGAAGATCGCAACCCTGGCCAAACAGCAAGAGCAACGCGGACGTACGGATCAGGCCAGGATCGTGAGAACAACCGACGATCATCCAGTCGGACTGAACTTCATCCTAACCAGAGGGTGCCTCGTCGGACTGAAGAGACTCGGGGGGCAGCTCGCCTTGGAGGTTATCTGCTGTTAACAGCCGATTTGGTTAGAATCGACTCATGCTGCACCACAGTTGAGAAGCTGGCAGTGGCCCAATGCGGTTGGTGCACTTTCATTCTCGCTTTGACCAAGGCTCGGGGGGCAGCTAGCCCTGAAAGTTTCTCATTCTGAAGAGCCCGTGGTGTTGGCATTGGCTATCTCTGCATCATGACCATGTGGAACAGGAGGACTCTGGCAGAGAAAGCCATTAGGATGGCAGGAAGAGTTTGTAGAAGGAGCCATCATCGTTGATCAGGCTCTGAACCAGTCCGTTGCTGCAAGGAAACGAGGGAAGCTATGAACGAGTGACACCTGTTTTACAGGAGTATCGGCTTCAAAATCAAGGTTGTCAGCAGAGGACTAAGGAGCTTTCCTGGAAGCATTGAACCAGGAGTTTTGCTGTCAGAACAAACAATACAATCGGATGATTTCGAAGTCCAAGGATCTAGGGGTCTCGCAGCTGCACGTTGGACCTGTCCGGTTGGAGGTTTGGATCTGAATTTCATGGATTGCAAGTTAATATCTGAGAAGGTGATTGGATCGACCTGTTTTGCAATCTATTGGAAAAGCTGATGCTTTGCCATCGGCTCATTGAGCATCTACCGAATCGACAATCGGCAGACTCAGTGCGAAGGGAGAATCGGCTAAATCAATTTGCAAGGAATCGGCAGAGTCAGATTGGGGAAATTTCTTCATTGATAATCAGATTTCTTACACAAAAAGAGCTGATTGCTCTCAAAAGGAAGGCCTAGGGGGATGCATTGCCCCTCCTACTACTACTGATCCTATTCTAGGATCCTATCTAGGGGCCATTGTTGCCCTCGTCATCGCCGTCGTCGCCGCTGTCGGCGCTTTCGGCGGGCTCGTCGTCGCTGCTGCCGCGACCACCTGGAGGACCCTCGTTGTCCTCATCTTCCTCGCCAGCGTCGTCTTCGTCGCTGTCGAAGTCACTAAGGTTGCCCGGCCAAGGGCAGAAGCGCTTGGCCGGTGGCTCGTCGGAGGAGGTGCTGTCCTCCTCCTCTTCTTCTTCCTTCACCTCCTCGGCGGAGGAGAAACCGTCCCAGGAGAAGCGATCATCGTCGCTCTCCTCCTCCGATTCCCCAATGGCGAGGAAGCGGAGGTCGCTCTCCCCGTCCGTCAAGGACTGGTCATCTTCGGACCAGACGGAGGAGTCGTGGCTCGACTCGTCCCCGTCGGCTATGGCGCGGCGGATGTTGGCTGCGTGGGCCTCTTGCGGGTCCCACTCTGGCGTCGGCTCTCGGAGGGGGGAGGATTGGACAGAGAGGCTTGATGCAGCAGAGGAGGAAGAAGAAGAAGACATGGTGGCAGAGGAGGGCTTTTGGAGTACTAGCACGAAGAGGATGAAGAAATTGAGGAGGTGGCCAAGTAAAGGGGATATAGCGGGTTAATGCCTAAGCAGTTTCCGAGGACGTGGT